>JAODUO010001129.1:0-2500 GCA_025642075.2 Ridgeia piscesae | reverse complement strand
ACAGCAGCAGCAGCAGCAGCAGCAGCAGCAGCACTGGGTCTTTTGTTGGCACTGTTACACCTGACCAAAACGTCAGTCAGCAGCAGCAGCAGCAGCAGCAGCAGCAAAGACTGTCGCCAGCAGCAGCAGCAGCAGCAGCAAGGAGGGTACGGCTGCTGCTCGTTGCTGCTGTTGCTGCTGCTGCCGCTGCTGCTGCCGCTGCTGCTGCTGCTGCTGCCGCTGCCGCTGCCGCTGCCGCTGTCGCTGCTGCCGCTGTTGCTGCCGTTGCTGAATTCCGCTGCTGCTGCTGTTGCTGCCGTTGCTGCTGTTGCCGCTGCCGCGTTGCTGCCGTTGTCAAGCAGCCGCTGTTGCTGTTTGCCAGCCAGTTGCTGCTGTTGCTGTCGCTGTTGACCGTTGCCGCTGCTGCTGCCGCGTTGCCGCTGCCGCTGTGTTGCCGTTGCTGCTGCTGCTGTTGCTGCTGCTGCTGCCGCTGCTAGTTGCTGTTGCTGCTGTCGTTGTTGTTGTTGCTGCTGCCGCTGTCAGTTGCTGTTGCTGCTGTTGCCAGTCGGGCTGCTCAACAGCCAACAGCCAGTTGCCGCTGCTTGCCGCTGCTGCCGTGTTCCCCTGCTGTTGCTGCTGCTGCGCTGTTGCTGCTGCTGTTGCTGCGTTGCGTTGCGCTGCTGCTGTGCTGCTGCGTGTGCGCTGCGCTGCTGCTGCGCTGCTGGGTTGTTGCGCGCGCAGCGCGTGCCCTGCCGCCCCCGTTGCTGTTTGCTGCCGTTGCTGGGGTTGCTGTTGCTGTTGCGTCGCTGCCGGCGGCGCGCACAGCAGCGCAGCGCAGCGCGTGCCGCTGCCGCTCCCGCTCCCGCTGCTGCTGTTGCTGGCAGCAGCGCAGCAGGCTTGCTGTGCTGGCGGTTGGCCCCAGCGCGCGCGCGCGCGCAGGCGCGCGCGGCGCGCAGCGCGCAGCACCCGCGGGTTGTGCGCCGCCCCCGCTGTGCGGTCAGTGTTGCCGCTGCTGCTGTCTGCCGTTCGTGCAGCAGCGGGCAGCAGCAGCGCGCGCGCAGCGGTTGCTGGCAGCAGCAGCAGCAGGCAGTAGCAGCACCCAGCACAGCAGCCGCAGCCAGCAGCGGGCGGTCACGCAGGGGCGGGTAGCGGGTTAGCGCAGCAGGCGCCGCAGCCAGCATGAGCTCAGCAGTCACGGCAGAGCAGCAGCAGCGGCGAAGGTAGAGAGGTAAGCAGCAGCAGCAGCAGCAGCAGCAGCAGCAGCAGCAGCAGCAGCAGCAGCAGCAGCAGCAGCAGCAGCAGAGCAGCAGCAGAGCAGCAGTAAAGTAAGGTCAACAAAATGGCTGCCTGAACACGTGCTTTTCGTCGTATGTTTTATTTATACTGTGGTTTGTGAAGATTCAGATGTTGACAATTTTGCTGCCTGGGAAGCTGGTTCAGCAAAAGGCACCTTCGGGTTTTAGACTGGCGCCACCTATGGGATTGCGCTGGACAAGATCATCCTGTAATTCCGGACCCACCACAAGGGAGGCGTCACCTGGTGGATTGCTGCAGGTAGATAATGATGATGACGACCATTTGGTAAGGAAGATGTTGATGATGATAGTGTTTGTGGTATGTAAGGTGCTTGTTATTTTTGTGGTGGTGGTGGTGGTGGTGCTAATTAAATTTACATTGCCGCCTACGCTTTGGAGCCTTATCAATAGAGCAAACGACCACAAGTGAGTAATCTGACCATGTTGTACTATGTTGTTGACCATGTTAGCGGTTAGATAAGTTACCCCATCATTTGGACGTAATCTGTTCTGTAGTGCGGACAATATTTGGAACTAATCCAAAGTTAAACTAAATACAAGATGACCCAACATTGACATGACACTGTATTGCTGTCTTCGATTGGAATTACTTTAAAACGTCAGAAAGTTAAAAGAAGGTCAACCGCTTTATTCCTACGTTCATTCCATCATTATATATATATATATATATATATATATATATATATAAAAAAAATATATATATATATATATATATATATATATATATATATATATATATATATATATATATATATATTATGAAACTTTTCATGAAATTACTGCAAATGGATCTCAGTGCTATATTTCTGATATTAAACTGATTACAAACCTGGAATGAAGTCCTATGTGTGCGATTCGATGAAAGCTATCTGGGGACTCCCACATTTTGTATCTCTAAGTCCTACAGTTCGTAAATGCACAGACTTAGTGTAATTAATGTTCGTGTGGTTTCTGTTGTTAGTTCCAACTGTCTGCAGTAATGCATCTGCCAGTAGCAACACTGTGTGTCATACAGCCAGACACTATTCGGCTAGCCTTATATGTATGTCAGTAATGCTGGGCATCCAGTTTTGGACTCCATATTTCATTTATGAACCAGTAATTGTTTTGTTTTCTCTGCTGGGGTATTTTTGCTATCGTGCATTGCCCCTCATGTGTACAAGTGTTTGGCGTAGACAGCTGTAGTAGATCACCCTGATTTTACC
>JAODUO010001128.1:317500-343025 GCA_025642075.2 Ridgeia piscesae | reverse complement strand
CAGACTGACCTGACTGCGAGGTCAACAGCCTTAGTGAAGAGCTTCCTCTTGTAGTAATACGCCACCATATGGCCCATCGCAAAGACATTGCCTCGCTCTGCAGCCTCCCGTAGACAGATGAAGGCTGCTTCGTCATCCTGCTTCCCACAAAGGCCCGTCAGGTACATCACCCCCATCGCACCTGTAACACACCCTCAGTCAGTTACATCACCCCATCATACCTGTAACACACACACCCTGTCAGGTACATCACCCCATCACACTTGTAACACATCCTCTGTCAGGTACATCACCCCATCACACCTGTAACACACCCTCTCTCAGGTACATCACCATATCACACCTTTAACACATTTCCTGTCAGGTACATCACCCCATCACCCATGTAACACATATTCTGTCACGTACATCACCCTATCACAAATGTAACACATCCTCTGTCACGTACATCACAACATCACACCTGTAACACATCCCCTCTCAGGTACTTCACCCCATCACACATGTAACATATCCTCTGTCACATACATCATCCCATCACACATGTAAAAATATCCCCTGTCACGTACATCACCCCATCACACATGTAACACATCCTCTGTCAGGTACATCACCCCATCACACCTGTAACACATCCCCATCAGGTACATCACCCGATCACACCTGTAACACACCCTTTGTCAGATATAACACCCATCACACCTGTAACACACCCTCTGTCATGTACATCACCCCATCACACCTGTAACACACCCTCTGTCATGTACATCACCCCATCACACCTGTAACACACCCTCGTCAGGTACATCACCCCATCACACCTGTAACACACCCTCTGTCAGGTACATCACCCCATCACACCTGTAACACACCCTCCGTCAGGTACATCACCCCATCACACCTGTAACACACCCTCCGTCAGGTACATCACCCCATCACACCTGTAACACACCCTCTGTCAGGTACATCACCCCATCACACCTGTAACACACCCTCCGTCAGGTACATCACCCCATCACACCTGTAACACACCCTCTGTCAGTACATCACCCCATCACACTGTAACACACCCCTGTCAGGTACATCACCCCATCACACCTGTAACACACCCTCCTGTCAGGTACATCACCCCATCACACCTGTAACACACCCTCCGTCACATACATCACCCCATCACACCTGTAACACACCCTCTCTTGTGTACATCACCCCATCACACCCGTAACACACCCTCTGTCAGGTACATCACCCCATCACACCTGTAACATACCCTCTGTCATGTACATCACCCCATCACACCTGTAACACACCCTCTGTCATATACATCACCCCATCACACCTGTAACACACCCTCTGTCAGGTACATCACCTCTATCCCACCCATAACACACCCCCTGTCAGGTACATCACCTCCGTCCCACCCGTAACACACCCTCTGTCAGGTACATCACCTCCATCGCACCCGTAACACACCCTCTGTCAGGTACGTCACCTCCATACCACCCATAACACACCCTCTGTCAGGTACATCACTTCCATCCCACACATAACACACCCTCTGTCAGGTACATCACCTCCATCCCTCCCATAACACACCCTATGTCAGGTACATCACCTCCATCCCACCCATAACACACCCTGTGTCAGGTACATCACCTCCATCCCACCCATAACACACCCTCTGTCAGGTACATCACCTCCATCCCACCCATAACACACCCTCCGTCAGGTACATCACCTCCATCGCACCCGTAACACACCCTCTGTCAGGTACATCACCTCCATCACACATGTGACACATCCCCTGTCAGGTACATCATCCCTATCACACCTGTGACACATCCCCTGTCAGGTACATCACCCCATCACACCTGTGACACATCCCCTGTCAGGTACATCACCCCATCACACCTGTGACACATCCCCTGTCAGATACATCACCCCCGTCACACATCCCCTCTCAGGTACATCACCCCTATTTCACTTTAACACACCCTCTGTAGAACATACCCCCTCTTCACATCTTTCATCTGCTTACATCACTTACAAAAACTACTGAGTTCATAGACTTACCCATACTACATAGCTTTATGTAGAGACCCATCCACCCGTCATTTGGACGGGTAAAAACGAATATGGACGGGTAGGAAATATGGGTGGACGGTAAAAAATGGACGAGCAAAAATTGTCTTCCAAAACCATAGATATTGTTAGTTATGCCTTGAAAGTGAGTGAAAATGGTGTCACATGTGTGTTTGTAGTTCATTTCAGGTCATCAGACACATTTAAAAGTTTGTAATCTGGCTTAACAGTTCACATCCACGTGTCCAGCAAAACATGTGTGACTGGCAATAATTTTATCCTGCATAAGCCCTGCCATACCATAGTAAACGTCACCCGGTCACCAGAAAATAAACAACTGTTGTCAGTTACTGGGTGAGTTGACTGACCTTGTGATTCGAGGCTGCCATTGCCACAAGCCTCCGAGTGCCAGAAGAATGACTTCTTCAGATCTGTCTGTTCCTCCTGTGTATAGAACAGTCCCAGTGCAGTCTGGGCCTTGATGCTGGCCCGCGGGTTCCCGTCATCAGCAGCCAGGAGCCAGAACCTGCCCAACAAAACACATCACAGCAAACACCGCCTACACACTTGTCACAGGTTACAGTACACATTTGGAAAACATACATGTCACTTGGACAACAAACACGTATCACAGTGTACACACTTGGACAACACATGTGTGTCAACCTACACATGTGAATAACACTTGTGTCACAGCTTACACACTTGGACAACACACATGTGTAACAGACTATGCACTTGGACAACACATGCATGTCACAGCCTACAGACTTGGACAACATACACGTCTCACAACCTACACACTTAGACAACAGATATGTTACGGTCTACACACTTAGACAAGTCATACATGTCACAGCCTAAACGCTTGGACAACACACACGTGTCACAACCTACATATTGCATACTTGTATCGAGTCTGTTTTCTTACATGAAACTCTGTCTAGAAACACTTAGACTTCCAAACAGTCACCATCCAACCAGTCGTACCTTGTGTGGGCAACTTTGAATTTGCAAACATTGTTTTGAGCTAATAAAAAGTATTTCTTGGGCAATATGTAATATCTTCGAAACATTTATTAATTATTAAAACAACATTTAACTGATCGTCAATATATGAGTACCTGACAGGCATCTTTAAAATGGTAAACTGGTCAAATTTGGAAAACCAATCAACGTTTGCCTATGTTTTGAAAACCTGTGAAATGCCACACTCCAGTATTGACCTCTAACTTGTGCTTGCTAATTCAACATACAATGTGCAACAAAAAGCATTATATAACTACAAACAGGTTTTGATTACTTACTTTTCCGCCATTTCATTTGATTGTTTTGCCCCATAGCCCATGTAGTATGCTCGCCCAATGTTGTATTGGGCAGCCCGAATGAGAGGCTCTGAGGCTTTTGCACTGGCTGTAGCAACTTTCATCATGTACTCAAATCCTTTTGCCTGCAAGATATCACAAAGCATCAGTTACTACCAACGTGGTCAATGGTAGTTTGCCATTCATTCTTACTGCCAAGTCGCATTATACAGTATTAATTAAATATACACACACACACACACACACACACACACACACACACACACACAAACACACCCACACATACACACACACACACACACACACACACACACCCAAAAAGAGTAAAATTTTATATACAACTTTATTTTTTATGATTTACCCTTGTTGGTGGCCTGAAGTCCTGATTTTGCAAGATTTTTTTAACTTAGTTACACTTGATAAAGTAAGTTTGTAAGGCAGGTCGAATGTAAGATAATAAAATGTATGAGTTAAAACCTGTTCAGTGTTAATAAGTTTTAGAATTGTATCCTAGAAATGTTGACGAAACTAAATTATGACATTGGTGTGTTTAAATTCAATGAGCATGTAAGTATGTAAGATATGTTGGACTTAGTTACACACAATAAAGTAAATTTGTAAAGTAATCAAATATGTCAACTGATAGAGGGTGATATACCTATGTCTGAATGGGGGGGGGTGTCCGAGTGGTGTTATATTTGAGTGGAGGTTTGTCTTAGTAGTGGGGTTATGTCTGAGTGGGGTTATGTCTGAGTGGGGTTATATCTGAGTGGTGTTATGTCTGTGTGTGTGTGTGTGTGTGTGTGTGTGTGTGTGTGTGTGTGTGTGTGTGTGTGTGTGTGTGTGTGTGTGTGTGTGTGTGTGTGTGTGTGTGTGTGTGTGTGTGTTTTGTTGTGTGTTTTTGTGTTTGTGTGTGTGTGTGTGTGTGTGTGTGTGTGTGTGTGTGTGTGTGTGTGTGTGTTTTGTGTGTGTGTGTGTGTGTGTGTGTGTGTGTGTGTGTGTGTGTGTGTGTGTGTGTGTGTGTCTGAAAGTGTTATGTCTGAGTGATATCTACATCTTAGTGGGGTTGTCTGAGTGGTGTTATATCTGAGTGGGGTTATGTCTGAGTGGTGTTATATCTGATTGGTGTTATATCTGATTGGGGTTGTCTGAGTGGTGTTATGTCTGAGTAGTGTTATGTCTGACTGGGGTTATGTCTGACTGGGGTTATGTCTGACTGGGGTTATGTCTGACTGGGGTTATGTCTGAGTGGGGTTATGTCTGAATGGGGTTATGTCTGAGTGGGGTTGTGTCTGAGTGCTGTAGTGTTATAGTTGTAGCGGGTTTTTTTATACAAAATATAACATGATGGTCCATTGAGACAAATTTCTCACCTGGTCTGGTTCACAGCCAAGGCCGTCATACAAGATTACACCGAGCTGAAAGCTGGCCTGGAGGTCTCCAGTAGTTTCAGCTCTCTCAAAGAACTTCTGGGCATTAGGAAAGTCTTCCTGCAGTCACAGTGACAGACATCTACAACCAGCTTCAACACTAACACAATATAATTATATTTAACCTTTAACACAGTACAGGTAAGGGAAAGGTAATGCCAAAGGTAATAGATGAGCTCGGGTAATTATGTCTCAAAATACATACGGGTAATTGTGTCTCAATAGTCATTTAACAATCAGTATTGCTTGTGACAAAGGTAAAATAACTATTTGTTTTCATTAGTCACACCCCAACGTCCTGCTCTAGTCAGTCACTTGTATCTGTTGGTGGGGGCAGAGTTGGACTGGAGAGTACCCATAAGCATTATGCAAGAGCATATATTTAGTCTATATACACTGCATAAAGTTGGCAATATTTGTCTAAAGCATATTGCAAAAGTATTTACTGGGCCAGTTTCATGTAATGTTCATGTTAGCAATGTTCAAGGAAAGAACACTTCACCAAAGTTGTATTTACAACTATTCACTGGAGATATGAGATGCTTAACTGTTATGGCAAGATATCTTTCACTGAACTGCATTGTACATATTTGAGGTGATATTGGTGCCATAATGTTATTTCTTCAGTGCATTCATTAAGATACCAACATACCAGCTTCAACAACATATGAGTAATGAAAATACTGAGAGTGTAATGAATTGAGGCTATTTCCACACAAGAAAACTCCTGCCATATGCTGAGAAAAAATAATTTAAATGACAGGAACATGTTAGCAGAATCACCTGCCAGTGACAACATGTTGACATGGTTACCAGAAGGGAAGATATAAAGGTTTAAGCCCAAACCAATGGGACAATGAACAACAGAACAAGGATATCCATAAAGTGCAATGAACAACAGAAGAAAGGTGACAGATTTCTGGGTTGACTTAGGGAAGGGTTCACAAGAAAGGGATCTGGTGAGATCTCATCCGAGATGTCGTGGAGAGATCAGAATCACCTGCCAGTGACAACATGTTGACATGGTTACCAGAAGGGAAGATATAAAGGTTTAAGCCCAAACCCATGGGACACTGAACAACAGAAAAAGGATATAAATAAAGTGCAATGAACAACAGAAGAAAGGTGACAGATTTCTGGGTTGACGTAGGGAAGGGTTCACAAGAAAGGGATCTGGTGAGATCTCATCCGAGATGTCGTGGAGAGATCAGAATCACCTGCCAGTGACAACATGTTGACATGGTTACCAGAAGGGAAGATATAAAGGTTTAAGCCCAAACCCATGGGACACTGAACAACAGAAAAAGGATATAAATAAAGTGCAATGAACAACAGAAGAAAGGTGACAGATTTCTGGGTTGACGTAGGGAAGGGTTCACAAGAAAGGGATCTGGTGAGATCTCATCCGAGATGTCGTGGAGAGATGAGTTCACTGGACCTGTTCATAGTAGAGCTGTCCCAGCTGGAAGAGAGCGAGGTTGTCCCCGTCACGGATCCGCTCCAGAAGTAGAGTCTCCAGTTGCTCCATGATCTCCTGGTCTGTCTGGTTCATCCGGTGCAGGCCCATGTTGTCAGACAACAGCTTCAGTTGCTTCGTTGTGCCGCCAACACGCTGGCCGTCTGCTGCCACATTCGGCAGCACCTCCTTCGACAGCTCCAGTGCCATCGCTGCAAGCCACAACACTTATGTGTACAATCACATGGTTGGTAAACACACTTATGTGTACAATCACATGGTTGGTAAACACACTTATGTGTACAATCCCATGGTTGGTAAACACACTTATGTGTACAATCACATGGTTGGTAAACACACTTATGTGTACAATCCCATGGTTGGTAAACACACTTATGTGTACAATCACATGGTTGGTAAACACACTTATGTGTACAATCACATGGTTGGTAAACACACTTATGTGTACAATCACATGGTTGGTAAACACACTTATGTGTACAATCCCATGGTTGGTAAACACACTTATGTGTACAATCCCATGGTTGGTAAACACACTTATGTGTACAATCCCATGGTTGGTAAACACACTTATGTGTACAATCACATGGTTGGTAAACACACTTATGTGTACAATCACATGGTTGGTAAACACACTTATGTGTACAATCACATGGTTGGTAAACACACTTATGTGTACAATCACATGGTTGGTAAACACACTTATGTGTACAATCCCATGGTTGGTAAACACACTTATGTGTACAATCACATGGTTGGAAAAACACAATGCATTTGTTTATAAACACATGGCTAGTAAAACACAACACACATATGTACAATCACATGGCTGGCAAAAAACAACACACATATGTACAATCACATGGCTGGCAAAAAACAACACTTATGTGTACAATCACATGGTTGGTAAACACACTTATGTGTACAATCCCATGGTTGGTAAACACACTTATGTGTACAATCACATGGTTGGTAAACACACTTATGTGTACAATCACATGGTTGGTAAACACACTTATGTGTACAATCACATGGCTGGTAAAACACACTTATGTGTACAATCCCATGGTTGGTAAACACACTTATGTGTGCAATCACATGGTTGGTAAAACACACTTATGTGTACAATCACATGGTTGGTAAAACACACTTATGTGTACAATCACATGGTTGGTAAAACACACTTATGTGTACAATCACATGGTTGGTAAACACACTTATGTGTACAATCACATTGTTGGAAAAACACAATGCATTTGTTTATAAACACATGGCTAGTAAAACACAACACACATATGTATAATCACATGGCTGGCAAAACACAACACTTATGTTTATAATCACATGTTATGTTTACAAACACATGGTTACAGTCACATGGCTGGCAAAACACACTTACATGTATAATCACATGGGTACCAAAAAGACACACTTTTGTTTACAAGATTGGCAAAACACAAAACTTATGTTTACAATAACATGGCTCCCAAAACACAGCACTTGTGACCAAAACTGAATTATAAATTTTTAGCATGAAACAAAAAATTAAGGTCAAAACTATCCATATTAGAACAAATTATTTCCGTCTTCACCAGCATTTAATTGGAGCACCTCAGAAAGAGAGCTCTATGTAGCACCAATGGACTGACGTAAATATCAGACAAGTAGATTTGTTATCTCACCTACTTCCTCCTCTTATATCTCGCAGTGCACCCGGTTGATGTGAGAATCTTGAACTCTTAACTTCCTCTGCCCAAAAGGGCTCTGCTCTGCATCAAATTTAACCTCTGCAAGAAAAATTCACATGTTATGATCATGCTGTAAAGGGCATAACTATGTAGCTGCCAACTTTTCAATTAAAACAATTTGGAAGATCCGAGATATTTCATCAGACTCAGACAACACCAATTTTGGACTAGTGCACATAATTATGACACGTTGTGTTGGAATCAAACTCAATAAAATGATTTCTTGACCAGGTCAGATGCATGATGAACAATTTCTACCAAATGTCTTGAGATGCTGTGATAATTTCAAATGGCATTATGCAGTAATATGCACATAATTTATTTCATATTTATCTCTTATCAGCAAGTAGAACAATACTATACTGGTAATTGTTTTATACATAAAGTGAACTCTTGGTGACTCACTCAAAATTACATGACCACCAAAATATATATATATATATATATATATTATATATATATATATATAATATTGGGTTGTTAACGTATGATGCAGGTATATGATAACCATTTACATATACTCTGTATAAAATATTCAAAGTTAAAATTCATGGCACTGAAATCTCACATTCTAACGCTTGGTCTGTATTCAATACACTGTGGTCAGTGGTCTCACTCTCACACTGCATGTGAACAATTTACACAAGAAGTTTTGTAGATATAGGACCAATTCTTCCAGTTAACTGGCCTAAATTATTAGGGCTTTTCAAAACGTTTTCATCACCTTTCTTTGATGTGTCTGTTCGGAATGTCATTCTACATCACTTCTGGTACAAAGAAGTCAATAAAAAAAATTAATTGTGTTTTAGAGCAATTTAATGCTGTCGAGTCAACATAAATAAGCCGATGTCACAGGGTGTGAGTGGATAGTGCACCCCAGATGCATCACGACCGCAAAGGCGATTTGCTAATGGTCCCCAAAACTAAGGCTACATCATTCATTTTATTATGTATAATTCAGATTTATTTGTTTTAACATTAATAATAATAAATATTGCTAATTGCTTTTTATTTCGACTTCGCAATGCACACGCAAGACACCGCCTTTGTGGCTCTGATGCATCTGGCATGCGCCAACTGCTCACGCCCTTTGACATTGGCTTACTTAAATCAACTCGACAGCATTAAATTGATCTACAACACAATTAAAAAAATTACATCTTACTTCTTTATACCGGAAATGATGTAGAATGACATTCCAAACATATACACATAAAAAAGTTTGTAAAACCGTTTTGAAAAGGCCATAATAATTTTGAAGTGTCTACGCGTACGTGAGCCGTATCTTTAGATCCATGGCACGTATCCTGTTTTTTAATTTTGCGCAAGCATGCTGCGTCCATCTCGTAGCATCGTACAGCGGAATTACACGATGGAGCGATTTTTTTCGACATTGTTAGATTTACTGACTGCCATAGGGCTATATATGTCAACTTGCGAAATAATAATACGCACAAAATCTCGCGTATATTTAGAACTGAGTGCCAAAAGAGCTTCCATTCGTATGTACATCAACATGCATGCGCAGAAATACTCACATATTTTTATATTTGTTTGCTAAAGATACGGCATGCACGCGCGAAAAAACTCAACTAGGCCTACTTTTAGATCTGAGTGCTAAAAATATGGCACTAGAGCTTATGAATATAAACATGCATGTGCGGGGAAACTTTTGCAACTGACATCTACTAAAGATAAGGCTCACATATAGAAATCATGCACATGCGCTTATCGAATGCCGTACCTTAGATAAACAATGCTAAAAATACAGCTCATGTAACCGAAAATAAAAGCATACGCAATATGAATGCCGTACTTTTAGACTGGCAGCCTAAACGTACGGCTCATGTACGCGTCACCACTGCCTAATAATTTAGGCGAGTTAACTGGAAGATTACCCAATTTTTAACACAACCATCTTTGTATTTCTCTGGTATATTTCTCTCAGTATTTCACAACTTTTGTAACAGTTTGGTTGCAGAAATTGGAAGGTGTATGTTTTAGCATATTTAGTCTTACGGAAAACTTGGTCAAATTTTAGTAAAAATGGCAAAACACCTACACGAGGGCCTAGGGATGATTAAATATAAATAAAGTACGTTGGATGGAAATATATCTTCAAAGCTAGGTTGTTTCGATATGTTAATTGTAGGGCGATAATCGGGTGTATAGTGCTGTGCCAGTTCAGGAGTCGGTGTTTTTGCAAACTTGCTCAACAATGCGTAACATTTCCGACCGCCTCACGTCGGTGCAGTGTTATGTTCTGACACATATTACCGGCAGTGAGCTATATGTTCCATACTTTTGTTAAGTCAAGGTATGCGCCATCCATTCCAGTCAAGAACTGAGCAACCGAACCAATGTTTAGTTTATAAATAATGGCGGCGAGCACCATGACGATAGGTCATGACCCCAACCTCGCCACCTGCTGGAATTATGCCTTCAATTTGTTTGCAATGGGTTCACCAGGTGGCGAAACTTTACGCACCGTGAACATTATTTTTGACGATAGATGGCGAATGTGGATCAAAACATGGCATCCCAGATGTGATGTTGGCTGTTTTGTCCTACGCGATAAATCCTGCAACAATTGGTTTCTGCGGCAACACATCGACTGCAGATTTCGGAAATAAGAAGCATGAAGTTGTCCGCAAAGACACTGTCCGGTGTTTTGCATGGACTGAACCGCAATTCATGTGACTGGTACGTTTTGGTCACCGCCCCTCCTGCGTCTTGGCTTGCGGCTGAGGGTTTGTCTCGGGCCCCATCATTAAAATTTTCATTATAATGATGAATACGAACACCGGCATGGCAAAACATAATGTAACAACAATCTTGCCTAAACATCCATTAAGAATGTATTTCTTTATTCATATGCATTCACATAATAACATTACCAACATTATAATACAGACTGTATATTGTAACTGTGTCACGTAGTCGTAGATAGTCACTGTGTGAGTACTAAACAGTTGACGGTTAATGTGCATACCCTGACAGCATAGTCACTTATACCATTGACATAATCCTGCCAACTACAGGCCAATTTCCCTAACCTGCATTCTATGCAAGGTGATGGATCATATATCCTTAGCCACATGTGGAAACACCTCAATGCTAACGACGTTATCCTCCATCACCAGCATGGATTCCAAATACGAAGTGTCTACGCGTACGTGAGCCGTATCTTTAGACCCGTGGCCTAACCGTACGTGAGGATGCGCGCGTATCCTGTTTTTCAATTCTGCGCAAGCATGCTGCGTCCGTCTCGTCGCATCTGTACAGCGGAATTACACAAGGGAGCGATTTTGTTCGACATTGTTAGATTTACTGACTGCCAAAGGGCTACATTATTATGTCAACTTGCGAAAAAATAACACGCACAAAATCTCACGTATATTTAGAACTGATTGCCAAAAGAGCTTCCGTTCGTACGTACATCAACATGCATGCGCGTAAAAAACTCACATATTATATATACTTTTATATTTGTTTGCTAAAGATACGGCATGCACGCGCGAAAAAAATCACCTAGGCCTACTTTTAGATCTGAGTTCTAAAGATACGGCAATAGAGCTTATGTATATAAACATGCATGTGCGGGGAAACTTTTGGAACTGGCAGCTACTAAAGATAAGGCTCACGTATAGAAATCATGCGCATGCGCTTATCGAATGCCGTACCTTAGATAAACGATGCTAAAAATACAGCTCATGTAACCGAAAATAAAAGCTTACGCATGCGGAGTATGAATGCCGTACTTTTAGACTGGCCGCCTAAACGTACGGCTCACGTACGCATAGCCACTGCCTTCCAAATAGGACTCTCCTGTCAAACCCAGCTCGTGGAGGCAGTTCATGATTGGGCTTCCTCCATGAACAATAACAAACAAACCAAAGCTTTTGACACAGTTCCCCACAAACGCCTTCTGAACAAACTAAACTACTACGGCATCACTGGTCCCACACTACAATGGATAAACTCTTTCTTATCAAACCGCACACAGACAGTATCAGTAAATGGCTCCCACTCATCCCCTGCTAATGTCATCTCCGGTGTGCCTCAAGGCTCAGTCCTTGGCCCTGTCCTCTTCCTATTATACATAAACGACATCACCGACTCAATCAATTCAAACATCAGGCTCTTTGCAGATGATTCCATCCTATACAGAGAAATTCAAACTCCCAAAGACCATGACGTCCTACAAACAGACCTAAACAAACTCTCCGAATGGGCAACAAAGTGGCAAATGAACTTCAATATCGCAAAATGTCATCTCAGAATTACCAAAAAACGAAAACCTAGCCATTTCACCTATACAATCACAAACCAACCAATCACCCAAGTTGAATCACACCCTTATCTAGGCATCACAATAGACTCAAAGCTGGCATGGTCAAAACACATACACACCACCACATCACAATGTGCCAGAACACTTGGCCTCCTAAAACGTACTCTCCACCTTGCAACACCTAAAGTCAAAGAAACAGCATACAACATGTTAATAAGATCCAAACTGGAATACGCAACTGTAGCATGGAACCCACACAAACAAAACAACATCGACACCCTAGAAAAAATTCAGAGAAGCGCAGCCAGATTTACCCTAAATGACCACCGCCGCAAAACAAGCACTACAGAACTGATTAATAAACTAGGCTGGGAAACACTTGAAACACGATGAATACAACACCAACTCACCTTCTTTTACAAAATAAAACAGAACCTCATAAACATCAAGTTACCACAACACATCATAACCCCATGCTCCTGTACACGAAACAGCAATCCAAACAAGTACATACAAATCCACGCACGCATCAATACATATGCATATTCTTTCTATCCAAGAGTCATTAGGGCCTGGAACACAGTCCCCCAGAAGTCATAAGCATACAAACACTACACCCATTCCAACAAGCCCTCAGTACCATCTACCTTGTTGCTCCAGCCCACCTCACCAGATTATAGCCAAAAATAGACACAAACTGTTTTTAATCTGCACAAATTATTACACTTATATACACAGTTAATCGCACGTTTTCAGTTCTATTGTTCTTATTGTTCTTCTAACTTCACTTTCATCTTTATTCACCTTTAGCATTGCGCACCGCACAAACTCCTATGTTAGCCCCAGAAGGGGCTGTATGGAGTATACGAACGAAGAACGAAGGAAGGACATAGCTTTCAGGAACCAAGACAGGGGATTTGAGGCTCACAGATACAAGGACTTAACATGGAGGAACCATAATGCAAATTGATGATCAGTGAATCAGATGAATGAAATACTAAAAGAACACTGTCAGTCAAGGTTTATCGCCATTCATCAGGAACCGTTGCTAAATGGCATAGTCCTAGACAGCTGAATTTGAGTTACCCCCAACCTACTGGGTGAGTTATCCCACTTCCTGTGGGTGACTTACCCCACTCCCACTGTGTGAGTTCCTGCACTTCCTGTTTCATTGTTTCAGGGGGTGGCAAGGGTTGCTGGCATATGGTTGTCAAAATCTGGTTGTCATTATCGACCCTGCTACTGTACAGGTATGAACCGTGTTGTTGTACGTAATCTGTGTAACATGGTGAATGTGGACACCAATAGTAACATAATGGTGTAACATCAATCAAAACCTCCATTATTTTTTTTTAAATTGGTTTAACAAGGTTTAACAAGTTGTTATCATATTCATTCACAAGATAACATAATACTGCCATTGTTTGTGTGGTTGAGTAGTCGCTGACACATGTTTGCAGGTTTACCTTTGTTTGTTGATCAGATGTGTCAAGTTAACATGGCATCTATTGTAATCATGAATGTGTCATATACTTGTCCACAAAGTCTTTGTATATAATTATTACATTTTGCTGTGTTTTCTTTCAGGTTGTTCAGTGTTTAGACAAACACAAAGGTTATGTTGTCAAGGTAAGGTTTTAAAACATTTTTATAGCTGAGAATATATTATTAATCAACTAAATAAATTAATTAACAGTGAAGTTAATACAGGGATTTTATGCACTGCCTTATTCCTGCGCAATGTGAACATTGATTGGTAGTCTTTTTAAAAGGTAAAAAGTATCCATATTAGATCAAAGTAACAATTTAGAAAATAGGAATACTAAAAAGTCATGCTTAATAAATGCAAATTAATAATGTTAACCATTTTTTTTAAATATTAATAAACACTGAAGTGTAGTCTTTGGAAGTGACACTGTGATGTTGAATGTTATGTGTCATGTCCAGTTGAAGTGGTCAAGGGAGAACTACCACCATGATGTCGCCAACCCATATTCTCTTAGTCTTGCCTCGGCTGACCACAACGGCCGCATTCTCGTGTGGGACGTCTCTACGGCCGCGGTCAAGTGTGACTTCTCAGACAGCAGCAAGCCTGTGGCTGGTCAGTGAGACAGTCGTCTTGGGCAAATGTCATCCTTTAGACCCCAAATGTCTGTAGCTGACCGATTAGTCAGGCTCCCCAGCTGCCCACAGATACACTGACCTTTTAGCAGTTCTGTTGAATAACTATGTGCTGCTATATGACATAATTATTCCCAAATCCCACTTTCCCACTATTTGGATGAAATATCCTGCTATTTGTAAATAATTAAAACAAACAGATACAAGGCTGTCATTTGAGAAACTTCATGAAATACATCTTTCACTCTAGCATTTGTATGATATACTGATGTGAACATTAAATTTGTATAATGGACTTATTTAAAGTTTAGCAGATAATTTTTCCCCATAAAATGGTTATAATAATAAACTATGGAAGGAAAATTGTGATCGTGTTTTATTTATTCATTTGAGAAAAACAAATGTTTGTTTAATTAATTCTAGGTTATGAGTAGGTGTATGTAAATCACCTAACAGTAATCATGATTGGTACAGTCAATGCTATTTATGCAATGATGTAATGTTGTAAACATGGGGTGGCCATGATGACACCATGTTGTTGTAGACGTGGAGTGATTATGATGATATGACAATATGATGACATTGTTTTAGGCTTGGCATGGTTATAATGATGATGTGTTATTGTAGACATGGAGTTGTTATATATACAATGATGATGTGTTATTGTAGACATGGAGTGGTTATGATGATATGATTATGTGTTATTGTAGACATGGAGTGGTTATGATGATATGATGATGTGTTATTGTAGACATGGAGTGGTTATCACTTCACTTTACTTTATTGTCCTTAAAAAGGATATGCATTTTACAACTCATGATCACATCTAAAATATATGGGATGGTCTCAACAAAATGCAAATGAATTTCCAGATGTATACACTACAAGAACAATTCAATCGGGTGACATCAATATGACTCATTTAGCATTCAACATTCTAATGGCCACCGGCACAAAACTCCTGCTATAGCGACATGTTTTACATTTTATACAACGGTATCTCCTTTGAGACAGAAGTACATGGAAGAACGTAGAGAGCGGGTGATCAGACTATGATGATGTGATGAAACTGATGATGTGTTGTTGTAGACGTGGATTGATTATGATGATATGTTGATGTGTTGTTGTAGACGTGGATTGATTATGATGATATGATGATGTGTTGTTGTAGACATGGAGTGGTTGAGTCAGCAGGATGCCAGTCATCACCTGCTGGTCGTCCTCCACCCTCCCTACTCCTTCGTTCTGTGGAATGTGACAACGGGAACCAAACTGTGGAAGAAGTCATACACAGAGACCTTGAACTCTGTCTCTTTCAACCCGTTTGACTCCAGCAAGCTGGCATGTAAGTGTAGAGACCTTGAACTCTGTCTCTTTCAACCCGTTTGACTCCAGCAAACTGGCATGTAAGTGTAGAGACATTGAACTCAGTCTCTTTCAACCCGTTTGACTCCAGCAAGCTGGCATGTAAGTGTAGAGACATTGAACTCAGTCTCTTTCAACCCGTTTGACTCCAGCAAGCTGGCATGTAAGTGTAGAGACATTGAACTCAGTCTCTTTCAACCCGTTTGACTCCAGCAAACTGGCATGTAAGTGTAGAGACCTTGAACTCTGTCTCTTTCAACCCGTTTGACTCCAGCAAGCTGGCATGTAAGTGTAGAGACCTTGAACTCAGTCTCTTTCAACCCGTTTGACTCCAGCAAACTGGCATGTAAGTGTAGAGACATTGAACTCAGTCTCTTTCAACCCGTTTGACTCCAGCAAGCTGGCATGTAAGTGTAGAGACATTGAACTCAGTCTCTTTCAACCCGTTTGACTCCAGCAAACTGGCATGTAAGTGTAGAGACATTGAACTCAGTCTCTTTCAACCCGTTTGACTCCAGCAAGCTGGCATGTAAGTGTAGAGACATTGAACTCAGTCTCTTTCAACCCGTTTGACTCCAGCAAGCTGGCATGTAAGTGTAGAGACATTGAACTCAGTCTCTTTCAACCCGTTTGACTCCAGCAAACTGGCATGTAAGTGTAGAGACATTGAACTCAGTCTCTTTCAACCCGTTTGACTCCAGCAAACTGGCATGTAAGTGTAGAGACATTGAACTCAGTCTCTTTCAACCCGTTTGACTCCAGCAAGCTGGCATGTAAGTGTAGAGACATTGAACTCAGTCTCTTTCAACCCGTTTGACTCCAGCAAATTGGCATGTAAGTGTAGAGACATTGAACTCAGTCTCTTTCAACCCGTTTGACTCCAGCAAGCTGGCATGTAAGTGTAGAGACATTGAACTCAGTCTCTTTCAACCCGTTTGACTCCAGCAAACTGGCATGTAAGTGTAGAGACCTTGAACTCAGTCTCTTTCAACCTGTTTGACTCCAGCAAGCTGGCATGTAAGTGTAGAGACATTGAACTCAGTCTCTTTCAACCCGTTTGACTCCAGCAAACTGGCATGTAAGTGTAGAGACATTGAACTCAGTCTCTTTCAACCCGTTTGACTCCAGCAAACTGGCATGTACGTGTAGAGACATTGAACTCAGTCTCTTTCAACCTGTTTGACTCCAGCAAGCTGGCATATATGTGTAGAGACCTTGAACTCAGTCTCTTTCAATCCATTTGATCCCAGCAAGCTGGCATGTAAGTGTAGAGACCCTGCATTTAGTCTGTTTCAACCCATTTGAATGCAGCAAATTAGCCTATTAGTGTAGAGACCATCCACCCAGTTTCTTTCAACCTCTTTGACTTGGCTTAGTTACAAGGTTATATAATAATATACAATAACAGTGACAACACCAATATAATAGTAATATTTAAAAATTGTCATGTCAGTCGATTGCATTTGTGATACTCAAAATAGGGTCAACCAAAGTTTTGCAATTGGTTGACTTTTGGGTCTTTATAAATCCGTGAGATTACTGTGTGTTTGTTTCAGTCCTAGGAGCAGACTGTATCCTCTTTGTCGACGACTTCTCTGTGTTCAAGTGTCCGTCAAGTAACGGCCGCAAGTTCTACGTGTCCACCCCATGTAAGTGTCACACCCCATGTAAGTGTCACACCCCATGTAAGTGTCACACATCTGGCAGTGAGCGGGTAATGGTTGAGCTCATCTCATATGTTTTTAAAATCTTATTTAAAAACACATCTTTCTAAGGCCGCATTTCTCTCTGTTTTATTACTAATTTATTTTCATGATAATTATAGTTTCTTAAATTATTTTATTATCTTTATTATTAACTTACTGGTATATTTTATTACTCATTTATTATGTTATTTTATCTATTAATTTATTGCTCATTAGCTTAGGTTGCACATTATGAGTTTTAGAAGTTTTTATTTATTTATCTATTTATTATTATTTTGTCTTTTCCATATAAGTTTAATTTATTACATCCATTTTGTATCTTTATGTTCTACCGAAGTTGTATTTTATGCGCCTCTCAGCAGAAATATATTCCAGGTATACAGCACTTTATAAATATAATAATAATAATTTTTTGTTTTTTATTTAGGGGCTTTGAAAATATAAAACAATTCCAATAATAAAAAATGGATATGGGTGAAGGATCCATTTGGAATAATTTTTTGTTGAAAAAATTAATTAAGTACTCCACATTGAACACGAACATAAAGTGTGGACAAATTATGTTTGTGTTCTGTATACTTCAGTAAATATTTTATCAACAGCATAATTTAAAGACTACTGGTCAATGTATCACTTGAAGACATAGCTACTGGTCAACGTATCATTTGAAGACATAGCTACTGGTCAATGTATCACTTGAAGACATAGCTGCTGGTCAACGTATCACTTGAAGACATAGCTACTGGTCAATGTATCATTTGAAGACATAGCTACTGGTCAATGTATCATTTGAAAACATAGCTACTGGTCAATGTATCATTTGAAGACATAGCTACTGGTCAATGTATCATTTGAAGACATAGCTACTGGTCAACGTATCATTTGAGGACAGCTACTGGTCAATGTATCATTTGAAGACATAGCTACTGGTCAGCGTATCATTTGAAGACATAGCTACTGGTCAACGTATCACTTGAACTTCGGGTCTTGAAGACATAGCTACTTGTCAGTGGATCACTTGAAGATATAACTACTGGTCAATGTATCATTAGCTACTGGTCAACGTATCGCTGCAATTGATTGTCTTTTCCAATTTATTTGGATGGTGGCATCAATCCTGTCAATTTTTTTGGATTATTGTATTTAGATAGGCACTCACAGAGTGTGTGTTTTTGATATGATGTGCTTTTCTAGATGGTGTTTCTCCTATGTGGTGGAACTAATGTGTGAGTCACCCTAGAGGATGCTACTGTCTGTGGGAACAAGTTTGGAATGAACACAGTTATTATATGGTTATGCCATCTAACGATCAAACTAATATCTTTCGATGAGCTTAAATAAATGCACTGCAAATTATCCAGCTACATATTTTACTAAACAGTTCACGCTGTTGAATTTGACAGACAAACCTGTTTGTGACGTTGCACTTGTAGAGGCAAATGTTGATGTGTAACTTGTGCCCCCTGGTGTCTGTTGTAGCAAGCAGTTTGAGTCAGTCTCAGAGCAGTGAGAGACTGGCTGAGAAACGTCCGTCAAAGACTGCTCTGAGCAAACGAATGAGCAACATCCTCGTTGGAGAGACCAACAAAAAGTAGGCCAGGGTCAATGGACACAGTATGTTTGAACAGTTGACCATGCTTTTGACAGTGAAACTAACATTGGAAATTGTTACATTTGTGTATTTCCCATCCATTGTATGTAATAATAAAGTTTATTTCTCTGTGGCAGCCATAGTGACTGAACAGTACAATATATAATAATAATAATATAGCAGCATTTGTCTGCGCCATAAATCTGGCAGTTAAAACCATTACAGGACTATACAGATTACCTTTAACAAAAGAAGTTAAAATAGAAGTATAAGCATTACAACTGATAAAACAGTTCATTAAAGTAGACTAGTAAATCTATTTATGAAATTATAACTAATTATAATGTTTAGTAAAATTATAAATCAGTAAAATAGGATACTAAAACTATAATTCGTATATAATCTGAATATATAAATTATGACTAATATTAAAGTGTCAGATAGAAAATTATAAAACATCTACTCCAGAAAGGGACTTTGAAATACACCGTTTTCAGACAAGCTAGTTCACAAGTTTTCAGATATGTCTATGCTAGAACTTTACATTGTTACATACCAGTGTCCAGAATACGCTGTAAATTTTCATACACCAAACATCGTCAAGTCTTCATTCAACTCAGTAGCCTGTGAACATGAGGCCACATATCAATGGAGACAGAGTGAGATCACAAAGTATGTCCCTGGGACATTCCTAGTATAAAATGTCCCCAAATTCCCCAATATACAACATTGTAGCCTCTCTTACCTCAATGCTTATGTTTACCATTCGGTCATGTCCTTTAACTAGGTCACAGGAGGACGAGGTCGTGGCCCTCAATGAATGTCTACAACTGGCCTATCACCAGGCTTGTAGAGATCACATGATCCTCGTGTACCCACGAGAGATTCTCATTCTCGATCTCGCCATAAACCAGACAGTCGGAATCATTCCACTTGAACGCACGGCATCTCCATTTCTCCAGGTTTGTGGGGCGTGTCGTTATGTGTCGGTGTCGGTTTGTGTCATGTAGCATCAGTCACTGTGTCATATGCAATGACACTCTCAGATGTCACTTGTGTTGATTTATCATTTGGGGTGTCTGACATCATATATGTATCTGTCATTAGTGGCACTGTGTCAGAAATGTTGTTAGCATGTCAACCGTGAAGTGCATTGTCATCAGCTTGTGTCATATTACCAAGTCAAGTTGTGTCATTATGTTTTATAACGTCATGGTGGTTAGCATGTCATATCATGCTATGTCACTGTCCAGGTGCTGCCACTGTGTCAACGTGACGTCATGTTGTGTCTCCATGAGAGTGGGTGTGTCACTGTGCGGGTTCGACGCCGCACCAACAAGTCACCCCTCACCCCTGCGGCCTGGGAGTTACCAGGTAACTTTTCCGCTCATTCCCCACTTCATTCTGACTTTCCCTCTCCTTCCCCAATCCCCTCTAACTTCCTTTCTCCTGCCCCGCTCCCCTCTACGTTTCTCTCTCCTTCCCCGCTTTCCTGTAACTTTCCCTCTCCTTCCCCGCTCACCTGTAACTTTTCCTCATTCCCCGGTCCCCTCTAAGTTTCCCTCTCCTTCCCCGCTCCCCTCTAACTTTTTCTCTCCTTCCCCGCTCCCCTCTAACTTTCCCTCTCCTTCTCCGCTCCCCTCTAACTTTCCCTCTCCTTCCCCGCTCCCCTTAACTTTCCCTCTCCTTCCCCATTCCCCTCTAACTTTCCCTCTCCTTCTCCGCTCCCTCTCTAACTTTCCCTCTCCTTCCCCGCTCCCCTCTAACTTTCCCTCTCCTTCTCCACTCCTCTCTAACTTTCCCTCTCCTTCCCCACTCCTCTCTAACTTTCCCTCTCCTTCCCCACTCCTCTCTAACTTTCCCTCTCCTTCCCCACTCCTTTCTAACTTTCCCTCTCCTTCCCCTCCCCTCTAACTTTCCCTCTCCTTCCCCACTCCTCTCTAACTTTCCCTCTCCTTCCCCACTCCCCTCTAACTTTCCCTCTCCTTCCCCGCTCCCCTCTAACTTTCCCTCTGTTTCCCCGCTCCCCTCTTCTTCCCCACTCCTCTCTAACTTTCCCTCTCCTTCCCCACTCCTCTCTAACCTTACCTCTCCTTCCCCACTCCCCTCTAACTTTCCCTCTCCTTCCCCGCTCCCCTCTAACTTTCCCTCTCCTTCCCTGCTCCCCTCTAACTTTCCCTCTCCTTCCCCACTCCCCTCTAACTTCCCCTCTCCTTCCCCACCCCCTCTAACTTTCCCTCTCCTTCCCCGCTCCCCTCTAACTTTCCTCTCTCCTTCCCTACTCCCCTCTAACTTCCCCTCTCCTTCCCCACTCCTCTCTAACTTCCCCTCTCCTTCCCCACTCCCCTCTAACTTTCCCTCTCCTTCCCCACCCCTCTAACATTCCCTCTCCTTCCCACTCCCCTCTAACTTTCCCTCTCCTTCCCCACTCCTCTCTAACTTCCCCTCTCCTTCCCCACTCCTCTCTAACTTTCCCTCTCCTTCCCCACTCCCCTCTAACTTCCCTCTCCTTCCCCACTCCCCTCTAACTTTCCTCTCCTTCCCCACTCCCCTCTAACTTTTCCTCTCCTTCCTCACTCCTCTCTAACTTCCCCTCTCCTTCCCCATTCCTCTCTAACTTCCCCTCTCCTTCCCCACCCCCCTCCAACTTTGCTTCCCCACTCCCCTCTAACTTTCCCTCTCCTTCCCCACTCCCCTCTAACTTTTCCTCTCCTTCCTCACTCCTCTCTAACTTCCCCTCTCCTTCCCCATTCCTCTCTAACTTCCCCTCTCCTTCCCCACTCCCCTCTAACTTTCCATCTCCTTCCTCACTCCTCTCTAACTTCCCCACTCCTCTCTAACTTCCCTCTCCTTCCCCACTTTCCTCTCTAACTTCCCCTCTCCTTCGCCACTCCTCTCTAACTTTCCCTCTCCTTCCCCACTCCTCTCTAACTTTCCCTCTCCTTCGCCACTCCTCTCTAACTTTCCCTCTCCTTCCCCACTCCTCTCTAACTTTCCCTCTCCTTCCCCACTCCTCTCTAACTTTCCCTCTCCTTCCCCGCTCCTCTTTAACCTTCCCTCTTCTTCTCCGCCCCCCTCTAAGTTTCCCTCTCCTTCCCCACTCCTCTCTAACTTTCCCTCTCCTTCCCCACTCCCCTCTAACTTCCCCTCTCCTTCCCCACTCCTCTCTAACTTTCCCTCTCCTTCCCCGCTCCCCTCTAACATTCCCTCTCCTTCCCTGCTCCCCTCTAACTTTCCCTCTCCTTCCCCACTCCCCTCTAACTTCCCCTCTCCTTCCCCACTCCTCTCTAACTTTCCCTCTCCTTCCCCGCTCCCCTCTAACATTCCCTCTCCTTCCCTGCTCCCCTCTAACTTTCCCTCTCCTTCCCCACTCCCCTCTAACTTCCCCTCTCCTTCCCCACTCCTCTCTAACTTTCCCTCTCCTTCCCCGCTCCCCTCTAACATTCCCTCTCCTTCCCTGCTCCCCTCTAACTTTCCCTCTCCTTCCCCACTCCCCTCTAACTTCCCCTCTCCTTCCCCACTCCTCTCTAACTTTCCCTCTCCTTCCCCGCTCCCCTCTAACATTCCCTCTCCTTCCCTGCTCCCCTCTAACTTTCCCTCTCCTTCCCCACTCCCCTCTAACTTCCCCTCTCCTTCCCCACTCCTCTCTAACTTTCCCTCTCCTTCCCCGCTCCCCTCTAACATTCCCTCTCCTTCCCTGCTCCCCTCTAACTTTCCCTCTCCTTCCCCACTCCCCTCTAACTTCCCCTCTCCTTCCCCACTCCTCTCTAACTTTCCCTCTCCTTCCCCGCTCCCCTCTAACATTCCCTCTCCTTCCCCGCTCCCCTCTAACTTTCCCTCTACTCTCCCAGCCAAATATTCTACAAGATGTAATCCACTGTCATCATTGCACCGCTGGACACCCGTTCAAAGGTGCTTAAATCATAATATTATAACAAAATAACCACCATAGTAGAGTATTTTACATGTTTAAAACAATTTAGATATAGTAACAAAAATTGTTTGGGCAGAATATATTTATTTAACTGTTTCGTAATACAGCATTTGTCTAAATGATTTAAAATCGGATCTGGCGCTACAACATAGAATGTACTGTTATTATATATGTTCGTACATGTGTGTTTACAAAGATGACGCCACCCCTCCTGTCTCCCTGGACGTGACCTACGACCTGCGGGGTCAGTCGGATGCCCTCCGAGTTACTCGCTGCAGCAAAGTCTATGGCATCACCTGTAGTCCCATCACGGAACAGAAGGTGGCGTTAGTGATGAGTGATGGCCGAACTTTGTTCTGGGAGTTGAAGACATGGGACCACCAGGTGAAGAGTCAGTAAAGTGGCGCCAACTAGTGCCAGCTGATTTAACTATGTGTACAGCACATCAGTAGAAACAGTTGCTCGATCTGAGCTGTGGCCTTCCATGGAAAAGTAGTTAGTTCAACGACAACGTTGTAAGATGGAAATATTTGTATCATTTTGGATTTGGTTAAATACATTCAGCAAATATTTATTGCAAAAAATTGTGCTAACTTAGTTGTTTGGGGAAATTAAGTCATTTTAACTCGTAGTGTTTATTTTTTAACAAGATTGCCACCTAGAGATTCAACTCTAGATGGCAGGTGGACTAGGAAGCCATTTGGCTTATCGAGAGTCCAACCTATCTATCTAAGTATACCCCGCCCGTCTTAGGTATATGTCGATTTTATTTTTAAATATATTAACACTACTAGCACCTACACAATCAGCTGATAATCTGTTCCATTCGTTTACTGTTCTTTGTGAAAATGAAAATTTTCTAATATCCCGTCTACAGTGCTTCTTTGCTAATGTAACTCCATGTCCTCTAGTCCTTCTCTCCTTCCTTGACTGTGAACAAAATATTTCTGTCAATATTTTCATACCCATTCAATATTTTAAACACCTCAATCTGATCTCCTCTCAATCTTCTGGTTTCTAGTGTTGTTAAACTACATTCTTTTAGATGCATTTCATAACAAATATTCCTGAGTTTTGGTATCATTTTGGTTGCTCTCCTTTGTACTCTTTCTAGCATATCAATATCCTTCTTGCGATATGGCCTCCATGCTTGTATACAATATTCTAAGTGAGGCCTATCTATTGTCTTATACAGCGGTATTATTAGATCTTTTTCTTTGTACACTATATTTCGTCTAATTAATCCAAGAATTTGGTTTCCCTTCGCTGCTGCAATTCCACACTGCTCTGATACCTTCATGTCAGCATTAATAGTTAACCCTAAGTCCTTTTCCTTTAAGGTAGTATTTAGTACAGTACCACCCATTGTATATTGTGCATCTTCATTCCCATGTCCTGTGTGGAGGCACTTACACTTTCCAAAATTAAACAGCATTTGCCACTTCTCAGACCATTCTATCAACTTATTAAGATCATCTTGTAAATGGTGTCTATCTGCATCACTTTTAATTTTCCTAAACACTTTTGTGTCGTCCGCAAACTTCAACACCTTGCTTGTTATGTCATCATCCAAATCATTGATATATATTAAGAATAAAATAGGTCCCAGTACTGATCCCTGCGGTACTCCACTCAAAACCAATTTCCAGTTTGAAACCTCCCCATCAACTACTACTCTTTGTCTTCTATCAATAAGCCATTTTTCTATCCAGTTGATCATACCATTTCCTATGCCATGGGCCTTTAGTTTAAGTAGTAGTCTTTGGTGTGGCACTTTGTCAAAGGCTTTTTTTAAATCCAAATATATTATATCTACTGGTGATCCCTCATCTACCCACTTTGTGACATCTTCCAAAAAACATAACATATTTGTTAAGCATGACCTCGCTTTTAAAAACCCATTATTTTTTTAATCTTTGAGTTGCATGCATTCTATTACTTTTAGATTATTTGGTGAGGAAGATAGACTATATATATATTTTATATTGTAAGGTGAGTTATGTTTGTCAAAATCACAAAATTGTTGTGACATAACCTGGACCGCCATCTTTGGCTTGTCTGCAGAACAGGCCCCAGTGACATACCAGTAGTATAGTAGTAACACCTCAAGTCACATTCTGGTACGTTCTGGTATGTTCTTTTATTAATTCACTCCCCCCAATGCGTAGTCCACCATAATTTTCTCATCATTCTATTCTACATTTCCAGGGTGCATCACGATACCAAGACAACACCCCCCTATACACCCCCGGCCCCACCCTGGCTCAAGGTGACTCCCCCCTGCCCGACTATGACCTCACGACCCAGTTGAACCTGTTCTCCTCTGACCCCCAGCCCAGACTGACCCTGTGTGACCTCATAGAGTGTACACAGACATTCTCGATGGACACCCCTGCCCCAGAGGGTCGCCATGGCGTCCAGCTCAAGTTTGTCTTGACCGGGATGTTGACTG
>JAODUO010001128.1:277500-312500 GCA_025642075.2 Ridgeia piscesae | reverse complement strand
TGTGTGTGTTGCTGACAGTACTGTGTGTGTTGCTGACAGTTCTGTGTGTGTGTGACAGTGTGTGTGTCTGTGTGTTGTGTGTGTGTGTGTGTGTGTGTGTGTGTGTGTGTGTGTGTGTGTGTGTGTGTGTGTGTGTTTGTGTGTGTTGTGTGTGTGTTGCTGACAGTATGTGTGTTTTGTGTAGTGTTTTCTGACGTACTGTGTGTGTTGTGTTGTGTGTGTTGTGTTGTGTGTGTGTGTGTGTTGTTCTGGTATGTGTGTGTTGCTACAGTACTGTGTGTGTTGCTGACAGTACTGTGTGTGTGCGAAGTACTGTGTGTGTTTTGCTGAGTACTGTGTGTGTTGTGCGTATGTGTGTGTGTTGCTGTAGTACTGTGTGTGTGTTGCTGACAGTACTGTATGTGTGTTGCAGACAGTACTCTGGGTGTGTGTTGCTGACAGTACTGTGTGTTTTGCTGAAAATACTGTAGTGTGTTGCTGACAGTACTGTGTGTGTTGCTGACAGTACTGTGTGTGTTGCTGACAGTACTGTGTGTGTGTTGCTGACAGTACTGTGTGTGTTGCTGACAGTACTGTGTGTGTTGCTGACAGTACTGTGTGTGTGTTGCTGACAGTACTGTGTGTGTTGCTGACAGTACTGTGTGTGTTGCTGACAGTACTGTGTGTGTTGCTGACAGTACTGTGTGTGTGTTGCTGACAGTACGTGTGTGTGTTGCTGATAGTACGTGTGTGTGTTGCTGACAGTACTGTGTGTGTTGCTGACAGTACTGTGTGTGTGTTGCTGACAGTACTGTGTGTGTGTTGCTGACAGTACTGTGTGTGTTGCTGACAGTACTGTGTGTGTTGCAGACAGTACTGTGTGTGTTGCTGACAGTACTGTGTGTGTTGCTGACAGTACTGTGTGTGTTGCTGACAGTACTGTGTGTGTTGCTGACAGTACTTGTGTGTGTTGCTGACAGTACGTGTGTGTGTTGCTGACAGTACTGTGTGTTGCTGACAGTACTGTGTGTTGCTGACAGTACTGTGTGTGTTGCTGACAGTACTGTGTGTTGCTGACAGTACTGTGTGTTGCTGACAGTACTGTGTGTGTTGCTGACAGTACTGTGTGTTGCTGACAGTATTGTGTGTTGCTGACAGTACTGTGTGTGTTGCAGACAGTACTGTGTGTGTGTGTGTGTGTGTGTGTGGTGTGTGTGTGTGTTTTGTGTGTTGCTGACAGTACCGCGTTTGTTGCTGACAGTACTGTGTGTGTTGCAGACAGTACCTTGTGCTGCTCTTCAAGGACAGGCCGTTTGAGTTGTGGGATGTGCGTTCCTGCACACTGCTGAGACAAATGCCCAAACACTTCCCCCTTGTCACAGCACTGGTGAGTACGATGTCACTTTAGAGTCACTTCTGACAGATGACTCTGGTGTAGTTGTCCTCACTGCCTGAGTGACTTGTGTGTAATGTGAACAGTGGTTGGTATAATTGTATGACATCCGTTAAGTTTATTTGTTTCGATCAAATAATCATGTTCTCTGTGATGTTGTTGACAGTGTATGTTGCCATGGTTACTCCTGTACCCATGGCAGCATACTATTCCTGTGTGATGGAGTGGTGCTAGAGCTTTGGACTCATGACTAAGAGGACCCATGTTTGAATCATGTGCTGCGGTGTTAAATTGGGCAGTTTTTTTCACTCTGCATTGCTCCAGTTCACTCAGCTGTATAAATGAGTACCTGGCTATAGACAGTGGTGGATATTTTACATGCAGCCTTCGTGCATTTATTGTAGCATATGGCTGGATGCTTCCCAGAGAAGAAATTGAGATGGTGTCTAATTGAACAGGTTTGTCAGGGAAGTAAAGTGTATAGCTATATAAGAACTTACCTTTACTTTATACTTGACAGGAATGGTCACCGTCCCATCACTCTAAGAGTGTGAAGAAGTCTCCAGTGTCAGATGTCACCAGCCTCACCAACCTCTGCACCGAACTCAACACCAACTCATCTGTGACGTCATCCACAACCTCACTCGATCCCAGCACTAGGTAAATCACCTCACTTGACCCAAGCATGAAGTAACTGACTTCAGTTGTCTCCAGCACTAGGTAACTCATCTCATCCATGACCTTATTTGACCCAAGCGAATCCGCGACATAAAAACAAAAATAAAAAAATCAACGAATTAGAAATTGCACACTTTATGCAATGCCAGCAGACTTTTTCGAATATGGATATTTTTGCCGCGCTTTCTGGATGCCCAGTTGTGATGTCAGACGGGACACATACTGGCATCAGAGCATTTTACAAGGATAACTTTTGGGTCGAAACGAGCATCAAAATTTATTATTGTGGGATGGTCTGGTGTATTACAAACACTGGTCATCATAAAAAAATTATCTTAAGATTTCTTACAAATACCTTTTTTTTAAACACCAAATATTTTTCGGAAGCCTGTCTGAGCTTCGAGATTGCTCTGTCTTCGGCTCAGTTTCAGAGTAATTGTATCAATTGCAGCTGTCGTGACACGATCCACACCAGGACACATACATCATAAACAATCAGCAAATGTATTTAACATCAGAAATAAACGTGTAAACAAGAAATAATCATTAGTATGCTTATACTAAGTGTGAAGGAAGAGTTGTATATTTAACATAACTCTTTAAGTCCAGGGCCCAGTTTCATGGAGCATACTTAAGAAGTCATAGCGGGCGTTAACCCGTCGAAAACCTAAAACGTTGTAAAGTTACGTTAGTTGCGTTTCACGAGTCTGTTCGATAGTTGCACTTAGCTGCACCATGTATTTATTAGGCGTAACTTCACGCTAGTTGAAATATTTACGGTATGCTCCCGAAGTAGAAATATGTACGGTATGCTCCCAACATGCCCACTCTCAACATAATTATTGTTAATGTTTACACTGGATATCCTTTACATTCATCATAGCTTCCCATTTGCCATACGAACGACAGAAAGAAAGAAAAGGCTAGAAAGAAAAAGGTTGTTCAGACACAGCACAAATACAGGGATTCCCCACAGCGACCTAACTAGGTCAATACTACGTTGATTTAGCTGCATGAATGCTAAATTGGTCTAATGAAATCAGTAGATCGCGTAATTGTGCGTAAAGTTACACGGCTTAAAAAACTGGGCCCAGGAGTAGAATCCCCATTGTTACTGTGGCTCAGTTGGTAGAACATCGATTCGAGCCCCACACTAAACCATTGTTATTTTTTAGTAACTTTATTACAAAATAATAATTATTAATCATATTTTAATGAAATGATGTAGTGTACTGTTTGTATTTGTTTATTTTGGTAGTAATTATACACCAAAAAAATTAAAATATGTTAATTGTATATAACGACGATGTATATTTCTGAATTTCATTTATCAAGACAAATCATAATTTGTTTTCATGTGTAGTAAAAATAATCATCGCTATAAGTATACAATTACCATATAATTTTCATTGTCGTCGTGAATAAATAATTACTACAACAATGAAAACGCAAGCAGTACATCAGTCATTGATTTAAAATTATTCGGTTCATAATAATAATTTAGTGAAAATATAACAAAAATGTAAAAAATTATGGTTTCGTGTCAGGTTTGAACCGTTGTCCTTCCGATTGTAAAAACGAAAACACCTAACGAACACCTTTACTAATGGAGGTGTGCGGACTGGCGGGATTCGGGTTCCGCATTTAAAGTGTTATGTTACATTTATATAGTCATCCTTCACACATCGGCATACTAGTGATATTAATGTATTATACAACATTTCTGTCCGCAGTTAAATGTTTGTAATGTAGGTGTCCTTGTGGGGATTATCTTCCATGGGCTTCAATTGATACAATTACTCAGAAAATGAAGCCAAAGGCATTGGCTCAGTCAGGCCTCCGCGGCTTCATTTTGTAAAAAAATTGATTCGTAGGGAACCGTAAGATAAATATTTGTTCCGTGTGATGACTAATGTTTGTATTACATCAGAATATCGCACACTGATTTTTTATGATGCTCATTTCGACCCAAAAACTGTCCTTGTAAACATGCTCTGAATACGTCGAAAGGGTCCGGCTGATGTCAGTATGTGTCATCTTTGATGCCACGATACCATGTGATCCCTAATTAAATTTCAGCTTTCCATGGGAACTGCCATGCTGACAGGTTTAAAACCGAATTTATACTTCAATTTGTGTATATTGCCAAATGTTACACATACATACTTAATCTTTATGTGTACATAGAAAACGAATTTTAAGTAACTTCTATTCCCTTTAATAATTCAAATACACAAATTGACTGTCAATTGTAAAGAACATAATTGGTCTTACAAGCTCACAAAATGTTAGTTTGGAACTACACAGGTCCTGGAGACTTCTTGGTGGGCGCTCTACTCCCCTCTCTCCCATTTCTTCCCTTCCCCAGACATTCCCTTCCCTCACATTCAGTTGTACTGCATCATTTCTACAAACGTTTCTCACCCCACAATCAATCCTGATGTCACAATTCACTTCGCCTTTGGCAATCAGCAAAAACTGTACCTGTGTGATTGAATGGCATGTTGTTTGCCTGGAGAACCTGAGACAGCTAACCACATCTCCAGATGACACGCACCGCTAGTGACCGACACGTCACAGACGTCTTACAAATGTCATGTTTGTGTGCAGGCCCGGCTGTCAGACGTCAGCCCCACCTGGTCCAACACGTGAACACTTTGTCTTCACCGATGCCGACTCACTCCTCTATCACTTTGTCGTCGAAGGCAGTGTCATCAAGGACGGCTCCAAGATCCCCCCGGACGTGAGTGGACGGTGTCGTGTCATGTCACACTGTGTTAACCCTAGAGGTGACCAAAACAAATAATCCTCTGTAGCATACTGTTTTTATAAAAAAAACGTAACTTTGCTAATATTGGTTATAAAAATATGAATGATGAATCATTTTAACGATATGTGAATGCTTTATTAGTAAAAGTATAATATTTATAGAACAAACCAAAATCATGGTGATATTTCTATCTGAAATTGAACTAAAGAAAATAAAAAAATAAACAAAAATGTTTCATCCTGCTGCCAGATAGTGATGGCATGGATGAATATATTTCGCCATTTAAGCAAATGTAGCGTCATGTATTATCTGCCAGATAAAACAAAAAAACAAATGCCCCCAAAGTCAATCTAACTACATGAACTAATATAACCTTATTTATGAATATTGTCAAGCATTTTGTCAAAATATCAACTCAGAAACTTGAGTTCCACCATTTTGTCTTCAACTTTGGTTTTGCGGGGTCGATGATGCTACATTTCAAAGCATTGTTCTGATTGGCTGGATCGACTAAACCCATGTGAATTATTTTTGTCAAAATGGCCACTCACAGAGCTTTCTTTTGATACCGCATGTGTGGGGGTGTAGACTTTATGAATGGATGCGTAAATTCATTCATCAGGGCATAGTAAAATCTCCCAAATATTGGCGGCAACAATATCATGTGGCTTTTAAACTTGATTGTGAAAATTTTTCACCAAATCTATGCAAGAAAAAATATACACAATATAGAAAAATCTGTTGGCTATCCAGTGATACCAAATATTCGTGTGTCAGTTACATGTGATGGAAATAGTTGTTACAACAGAGGCAGGTGCCTTTGGGCTGAGCATCGGCCCTGGTCGCCTGCAGGGTTAACATTGCAAAGGGTGTCAAGTCATACCACCCTGTGTGTTAACACTCCACATGGTGTAGGGTCATGCCACCCTATGTTAACACTCCACATGGTGTTGTGTCATTCTACACTGCATGTTAACCCTTATAGCGTCCCGAATTAACACTCCTCAGGGTCTTGGGTCATATATCACTGTGCATGGTAACGTCATTACACTGTCAAGTCATGCCACCCTATGTGTTAACACTCCACATGGTGTAGGGTCATGCCACCCTGTATGTTAACACTCCAGTGTCTGATTTATTGCTAAAATGTAAGCAAACAGTTTGAGATACAAGGTAATTTTGACTCATAATACATTGCCTAATATTTCTTTGTAAATGGATGTATTTATTCTTTTTAATGTCTGTCTGTCTGTCTGTCTGTCTGTCTGTCTGTCTGTCTGTCTGTCTGTCTGTCTGTCTGTCTGTCTGTCTGTCTGTCTGTCTGTCTGTCTGTCTGTCTGTCTGTCTGTATGTATGTATGTTGTATGTATGTATGTATGTGTGTATGTATGTATGTCCTGTCTGTCTGTATGTCTTGTCTGTCTGTATGTCCTGTATGTCTGTATGTCCTGTCTTTCTGACTGTCTCTGTCTGTCTGTCCGTCCGTCTGTCCGTCCGTCTGTCCGTCCGTCCGTCCATCCGTCCGTCCGTCCGTCCGTCCGTCACACTGTCACTGTTGTCTCACAGGGCAGCATGGGCAGCATCACATGCATTGTGTGGAAGGGAGAGACTCTGGTGCTGGGAGACGCTGACGGCAACCTCAACCTGTGGGACCTCAGGGCCCGCGTGTCCAGGTACAGACAACCCCATGACCCCCACACTCTAACCCTGACCTTGGTGACCACAGATCATCCTCATCATAGATCCTCCTCATCATAGATCATCTACATCACAGATCAACCTCATCATAGATCATCAACATCATAGATCATCAACATCATAGATTATCCTCATCACAGATCATCCTCATTATAGATCATCCACATCACATATTATCCTCATCACAGATCATCCTCATCATAGATCATCCACATCACAGATCATCCTCATCATAGATCATCCATATCACAGATCAACCTCATCATAGATCATCCTCATCATAGATCATCCTCATCACAGATCAACCTCATCATAGATCATCCTCATCATAGATCATCCTCATCACAGATCAACCTCATCATAGATCATCCTCATCACAGATCATCCTCACCATAGATCATCCTCATCATAGGTCATCCTTATCATAGATCATCAACATCATAGATCATCAATATCTCAGATTATCCATATTATATCATCAATATCTCAGATTATCCATATTATATCATCCTCATCACAGATCAACCTCATCATAGATCATCCTTATCATAGATCATCAATATCTCAGATTATCCATATTACATCATGCTCATCACAGATCATTCTCCTCACAGATCATCCTCATCATACATCATCCACATCACAGATCATCCTCCTCACAGATCATCCTCATCATACATCATCCACATCACAGATCATCCTTCCTCACAGATCATCCTCATCACAGATCATCCTCATCATACATCATCCACATCACAGATCATCCTCATCATAGATCATTGACACCACGGATCATACATATTACATCATGTTCATCATAGTTCAGACAGGACTCTTAAGTCTCTTGCTGAATGTCTGCTAGGTTGAGCCACATTAGTGGCTCAACCTGTCCCCTCAGCCTGCAGCCTGAAGGTACAGGCTAACTGCCTACTGTTTGTGTCTCAGTGGACCTTGTGTCTTGTCACCCCAGGGCTGTGCCGACTCACCGGGGCGCTGTGAAGAAGCTGAGGTTTGCCCCGGGGCGTGGGAACATGATGCTGCTGGTGCTGTATGGGGACGGGGCGGACGTGTGGGACACCCGAGAGGTGAGTACCCCACCCCACTTGTACCCCACCCCACTTGTACCAGGTGTTCACACACTCCTCACTATGGTTTCAGTAATCGCTTCGAGTATCGAAAACTATCATTTGTCACTGAAATTTGTCTTTGAAACACTCCACAACCATTCTGTTTGACTGCGGGAGATCATGCGATCTTTAAAAAATATACTTAAAGGTGGGAGATAATTCTCAGCCGTTTAGTGTGACTTTGAAATCATCTCAGCTTCAAATTGACAGTAACACTGCGACAACTGTGGAATACAATGTAGTGCAGTCAGCCAGAAAGGTAACACTTGGCTGAAAATGAGCATAAAGTAGTACAGTTATGTAGTATTTTCAAAAACATTGTATATTTTAATTAATACCGTGGCTGTCATTGCACTGTCCATGATGTTGAGATGAGGGTGTGTGTGTGTACCTTACAGTTGGACCTGGTCAGTGGGGTAAAGACCCCACGAGACATCCCGAAGGTGACCGACATTGACTGGGCAGCCTCAGACAAGCCGGTCCTGGCGTGTGTGGACGGCTGTGTGCGAGTGATGGACATCAAGTTCTTGACCGGCGCATCATCTCTTGCTGACCGACAGCTGTGTGGTAGGTGGACATGACACGTGTGACAGCTGTGTGGTAGGTGGACATGACACATGTGACAGGTGTGTGGTAGGTGGACATGACACATGTGACAGCCGCTTGGTAGGTGGACATGACACATGTGACAGCTGTGTGGTAGGTGGACATGACACATGACAGCTGTGTAGTAGGTGGACGTGATACATGTGACAGCTGTGTAGTAGGTGGACGTGACACATGTGACAGCTGTGTGTAGGTGGATGACACATGTGACAGCTGATCATGACACATCAGTTAGGTGGACATGACACATGTGACAGCTGTGTGGGTAAGCATGTGACAGCTGTGTGAGGTGGACATGACACATGTGACAGCTGTGTGTAGGTGGACATGACACATGTGACAGCTGTTGTAGGTGGACATGACACATGTGACAGCTGTGTGGTAGGTGGACATGACACATGTGACAGCTGTGTGGTAGGTGGACATGACACATGTGACAGCTGTGTGGTAGGTGGACATGACACATGTGACAGCTGTGTAGTAGGTGGACATGACACATGTGACAGCTGTGTGGTAGGTGGACATGACACATGTGACAGCTGTGTAGTAGGTGGACATGACACATGTGACAGCTGTGTAGTAGGTGGACATGACACATGTGACAGCTGTGTAGTAGGTGGACATGACACATGTGACAGCTGTGTAGTAGGTGGACATGACACATGTGACAGCTGTGTAGTAGGTGGACATGACACATGTGACAGCTGTGTAGTAGGTGGACATGACACATGTGACAGCTGTGTGGTAGGTGGACATGACACATGTGACAGCTGTGTGGTAGGTGGACATGACACATGTGACAGCTGTGTGGTAGGTGGACATGACACATGTGACAGCTGTGTGGTAGGTGGACATGACACATGTGACAGCTGTGTGGTAGGTGGACATGACACATGTGACAGCTGTGTGGTAGGTGGACATGACACATGTGACAGCTGTGTGGTAGGTGGACATGACACATGTGACAGCTGTGTGGTAGGTGGACATGACACATGTGACAGCTGTGTGGTAGGTGGACATGACACATGTGACAGCTGTGTGGTAGGTGGACATGACACATGTGACAGCTGTGTGGTAGGTGGACATGACACATGTGACAGCTGTGTGGTAGGTGGACATGACACATGTGACAGCTGTGTGGTAGGTGGACATGACACATGTGACAGCTGTGTGGTAGGTGGACATGACACATGTGACAGCTGTGTGGTAGGTGGACATGACACATGTGACAGCTGTGTGGTAGGTGGACATGACACATGTGACAGCTGTGTGGTAGGTGGACATGACACATGTGACAGCTGTGTAGTAGGTGGACATGACACATGTGACAGCTGTGTGGTAGGTGGACATGACACATGTGACAGCTGTGTGGTAGGTGGACATGACACATGTGACAGCTGTGTGGTAGGTGGACATGACACATGTGACAGCTGTGTGGTAGGTGGACATGACACATGTGACAGCTGTGTGGTAGGTGGACATGACACATGTGACAGCTGTGTAGTAGGTGGACATGACACATGTGACAGCTGTGTAGTAGGTGGACATGACACATGTGACAGCTGTGTAGTAGGTGGACATGACACATGTGACAGCTGTGTGGTAGGTGGACATGACACATGTGACAGCTGTGTGGTAGGTGGACATGACACATGTGACAGCTGTGTGGTAGGTGGACATGACACATGTGACAGCTGTGTGGTAGGTGGACATGACACATGTGACAGCTGTGTGTAGGTGGACATGACACATGTGACAGCTGTGTAGTAGGTGGACATGACACATGTGACTAGCTGTGTGTAGGTGGACATGACACATGTGATAGCTGTGTGGTAGGTGTACATGAACACCCTCCCTATGTCTGTACAGTTTCATTGCCCTGGTGTTTCCCTCCTGTGCTCCCTGTCAGTTACCCCTCCCTCCACCGCTACTTGTGTCAGCACCCCTCCCCCCTGATGCCCTGTGTCACTGCCCTCCCTATGCTCCCTGTGTCAGCCCCCTCCCTCCACTACTCCCTGTGTCAGCACCCCCCTCCCTCCACTGCTCCCTGTGTCAGATACCCCTCCCTCCACTGCTCCCTGTGTCAGCAGCCCCCTCCCTCCACTGCCCCTGTGTCAGCATCCCTCCTCCACTGCTCCCGTTCAATCCCCCTCCACTGCTCCCTGTGTCAGCATCCCCTCCCTCCACTGCTCCCTGTGTCAGCATGCCCCCTCCACTCCTGACTCCTCCCTGCCTGTGTCAGCATCCCCTCCCTCCACTGCTCCCTGTGTCAGCACCCCTCCCTCCACTGCTCCCTGTGTCAGCATCCCCTCCCTCCACTGCTCCCTGTGTCAGCATCCCCTCCCTCCACTGCTCCCTGTGTCAGAATCCCCCTCCCTCCACTGCTCCCTGTGTCAGCATCCCCTCCCTCCACTGCACCCTGTGTCAGCAGCCCCCTCCCTCCACTGCTCCCTGTGTCAGCATCCCCCTCCCTCCACTGCTCCCTGTGTCAGCATCCCCCTCCCTCCACTGCTCCCTGTGTCAGCATCCCCTCCCTCCACTGCTCCCTGTGTCAGCAGCCCCCTCCCTCCACTGCTCCCTGTGTCAGCATCCCCTCCCTCCACTGCTCCCTGTGTCAGCACCCCCTCCCTCCACTGCTCCCTGTGTCAGCATCCCCCTCCCTCCACTGCTCCCTGTGTCAGCACCCCCTCCCTCCACTGCTCCCTGTGTCAGCATCCCCTCCCTCCACTGCTCCCTGTGTCAGCATCCCCCTCCCTCCACTGCTCCCTGTGTCAGCATCCCCCTCCCTCCACTGCTCCCTGTGTCAGCATCCCCCTCCCTCCACTGCTCCCTGTGTCAGCATCCCCCTCCCTCCACTGCTCCCTGTGTCAGCATCCCCCTCCCTCCACTGCTCCCTGTGTCAGCATCCCCCTCCCTCCACTGCTCCCTGTGTCAGCAGCCCCCTCCCCACTGCTCCCTGTGTCAGCAGCCCCCTCCCTCCACTGCTCCCTGTGTCAGCATCCCCCTCCCTCCACTGCTCCCTGTGTCAGCAGCCCCCTCCCTCCACTGCTCCCTGTGTCAGCAACCCCCTCCCTCCACTGCTCCCTGTGTCAGCATCCCCTCCCTCTACTGTCTTGTGTCAGCATCCCCTCCTTCTGCTCCATGTCAGCAGCCCCTTCATCCACTTCCCCGTGTCAGTCCCCCCCCCCCCAACCTTTTGTCTTTCTCAAACCCCTCTCTCTTTAACATTTTAAAATTATATTATTAGTCTTAGACACTATGTGAAAGTACAGCTGGTAAAAAAATATATTAATGAGTTTGCTCTTTTCGAATGTGTCACATTTGTCATGTACAGTAGAGTATGTCTAACACATTGTATTCATGCACTGTGTACGCATTTTAATTGCACACAAATTGATTTTTGATTTTTTCCTTGTACGGTAACTTGTCATGCTTTTACTTATTAATCAAGGCAGTGCATTATGTGTGTTCGTAGATATTCATTGCACACTGTGTGTATCTACAATATAACAATTAGTCTGTCACTGCCAGCACACTGTGTGTATCTACAATATAACAATTAGTCTGTCACTGCCAGCACACTGTGTGTATCTACAATATAACAATTAGTCTGTCACTGCCAGCACACTGTGTGTATCTACAATATAACAATTAGTCTGTCACTGCCAGCACACTGTGTGTATCTACAATATAACAATTAGTCTGTCACTGCCAGCACACTGTGTGTATCTACAATATAACAATTAGTCTGTCACTGCCAGCACACTGTGTGTATCTACAATATAACAATTAGTCTGTCACTGCCAGCACACTGTGTGTATCTACAATATAACAATTAGTCTGTCACTGCCAGCATACTGTGTGTATCTACAATATAACAATTAGTCTGTCACTGCCAGCCGCTGGACTGGCAGCCACCAGTGACATCATCTGTCACATCTTCATGTTCTCAAGTATACTGTATGCCATGGCTAGTCACACTGGTATATGATAGATTTATGTATATATATATATATTTATATATATATATATATATATATATATATATATATATATATATATATTGTGTTGTGTGTGTGTGTTATGTGTGTGTATATATGTGTATTATATGTGTGTGTGTGTGTGTGTGTGTGTGTGTGTGTGTGTGTGTGTGTGTGCGGCGCGCGTGCGTGCGTGCGTGTGTGTGTGTGTTACTTTATGCATTTCCAAATAAAACTCGCTCATCCATTCCTTCAGTCAATCAGTCACTTATCCATTCACTCACACTTACACACCCACTCACGCGTCTACTGACTCACTCAATTAATCACTCACTATGTAGAGACCATTTTATAGCACACTAAGGTATCTTCACATTTCAAGAAGATACATAATGTTGTTTTTCGTTGGATGTGTTACTTACTGGTCTGTCTAATGCCCTTACTACACAATTTCCACTGGTAAATACACATTTAATGTTTAATCAAATGCAGCAGTAACACATACAACAGGAGTTGAAACATTGTTACTTAGATCCTGTCATGTGATAATTGTCTTGTTTCCATGACAACAGTTTTGTTTCCCTCTGCACCATCTAGAGCCCATCTTCTGTCCCCATATTCTTCCCCCGAAAGCGAGTTTGACCTTGAAGTGTCTCCTCCAACACCAGCCCTGGAACCAGCATTATGAACTATGCATCGAGGAGACAGAGGAGAATGCTGACATCTGTCAGCTAGTGAAAGAACAACTCGACATCATTGACAGGTGACACTGTCATTATCAGTTGATTCTGAACATGTGGTGGATGATGCAATGTTGACGAATTGTCCTGTGATGTGTGGATGGAGTGTCCTGTTGTGTGTGGATGATGTCAAGTTGACAAAGTGTCCTGTTGTGTATGGATGATGTCAAGTTGACAAAGTGTCCTGTTGTGTATGGATGATGTCAAGTTGACAAAGTGTCCTGTTGTGTATGGATGATGTCAAGTTGACAAAGTGTCCTGTTGTGTATGGATGATGTCAAGTTGACAAAGTGTCCTGTTGTGTATGGATGATGTCAAGTTGACAAAGTGTCCTGTTGTGTATGGATGATGTCAAGTTGACAAAGTGTCCTGTTGTGTATGGATGATGTCAAGTTGACAAAGTGTCCTGTTGTGTATGGATGATGTCAAGTTGACAAAGTGTCCTGTTGTGTATGGATGATGTCAAGTTGACAAAGTGTCCTGTTGTGTATGGATGATGTCAAGTTGACAAAGTGTCCTGTTGTGTATGGATGATGTCAAGTTGACAGAGTGTCCTGTTGTGTGTGGATGATGTCAAGTTGACGGAGTGTCCTGTTGTGTGTGGATGATGTCAAGTTGATGGAGTGTCCTGTTGTGTGTGGATGATGTCAAGTTGATGGAGTGTCCTGTTGTGTGTGGATGATGTTAACTTGATGGAGTGTCCTGTTGTGTGTGGATGATATCAAGTTGATGGAGTGTGCTGGTGTGTGTGGATGATATCAAGTTGATGGAGTGTCTTGTTGTGTGTAGATGATATCAAGTTGATGGAGTGTCCTGTTGTGTGTAGATGATATCAAGTTAATGGAGTGTCCTGTTGTGTGTAGATGATATCAAGTTGATGGAGTGTCCTGTTGTGTGTAGATGATATCAAGTTGATGGAGTGTCCTGTTGTGTGTGGATGATGTCAAGTTGATGGAGTGTCCTGTTGTGTGTGGATGATGTCAAATTGATGGAGTGTACTGTTGTGTGTGGATGATGTATAGTTGATGGAGTGTCCTGTTGTGTGTGGATGATGTCAAGTTGATGGAGTGTCCTGTTGTGTGTGGATGAAGTCAAGTTGATGGAGTGTCTTGTGGTGTGGATGTTGTGGAGCAGATGACTTGTTCTGTGATGTGTGGATGTTGTGAAGTTGATGACTTGTTCTGTGATGTGTGGATGTTGTGAAGTTGATGACTTGTTCTGTGATGTGTGGATGTTGTGAAGTTGATGACTTGTTCTGTGATGTGTGGATGTTGTGAAGTTGATGACTTGTTCTGTGATGTGTGGATGTTGTGAAGTTGATGACTTGTTCTGTGATGTGTGGATGTTGTGAAGTTGATGACTTGTTCTGTGATGTGTGGATGTTGTGAAGTTGATGACTTGTTCTGTGATGTGTGGATGTTGTGAAGTTGATGACTTGTTCTGTGATGTGTGGATGTTGTGAAGTTGATGACTTGTTCTGTGATGTGTGGATGTTGTGAAGTTGATGACTTGTTCTGTGATGTGTGGATGTTGTGAAGTTGATGACTTGTTCTGTGATGTGTGGATGTTGTGAAGTTGATGACTTGTTCTGTGATGTGTGGATGTTGTGAAGTTGATGACTTGTTCTGTGATGTGTGGATGTTGTGAAGTTGATGACTTGTTCTGTGATGTGTGGATGTTGTGAAGTTGATGACTTGTTCTGTGATGTGTGGATGTTGTGAAGTTGATGACTTGTTCTGTGATGTGTGGATGTTGTGAAGTTGATGACTTGTTCTGTGATGTGTGGATGTTGTGAAGTTGATGACTTGTTCTGTGATGTGTGGATGTTGTGAAGTTGATGACTTGTTCTGTGATGTGTGGATGTTGTGAAGTTGATGACTTGTTCTGTGATGTGTGGATGTTGTGAAGTTGATGACTTGTTCTGTGATGTGTGGATGTTGTGAAGTTGATGACTTGTTCTGTGATGTGTGGATGTTGTGAAATTGATGACTTGTTCTGTGATGTGTGGATGTTGTGAAGTTGATGACTTGTTCTGTGATGTGTGGATGTTGTGAAGTTGATGACTTGTTCTGTGATGTGTGGATGTTGTGAAGTTGATGACTTGTTCTGTGATGTGTGGATGTTGTGAAATTGATGACTTGTTCTGTGATGTGTGGATGTTGTGAAGTTGATGACTTGTTCTGTGATGTGTGGATGTTGTGAAGTTGATGCCTTATTCTGTGATGCGTGGATGTTGTGAAGTTGATGACGTGTTCTGTGATGTGTGGATGTTGTGAAATTGATGCCTTATTCTGTGATGCGTGGATGTTGTGAAATTGATGACTTGTTCTGTGATGTGTGGATGTTGTGAAGTTGATGACTTGTTCTGTGATGTGTGGATGTTGTGAAGTTGATGACTTGTTCTGTGATGTGTGGATGTTGTGAAATTGATGACTTGTTCTGTGATGTGTGGATGTTGTGAAGTTGATGACTTGTTCTGTGATGTGTGGATGTTGTGAAGTTGATGACTTGTTATGTGATGTGTGGATGTTGTGAAATTGATGACTTGTTCTGTGATGTGTGGATGTTGTGAAGTTGATGACTTGTTCTGTGATGTGTGGATGTTGTGAAGTTGATGACTAGTTATGTGATGTGTGGATGTTGTGAAGTTGATGACTTGTTCTGTGATGTGTGGATGTTGTGAAGTTGATGACTTGTTCTGTGATGTGTGGATGTTGTGAAGTTGATGACTTGTTCTGTGATGTGTGGATGTTGTGAAGTTGATGACTTGTTCTGTGATGTGTGGATGTTGTGAAGTTGATGACTTGTTCTGTGATGTGTGGATGTTGTGAAGTTGATGACTTGTTCTGTGATGTGTGGATGTTGTGAAGTTGATGACTTGTTCTGTGATGTGTGGATGTTGTGAAGTTGATGACTTGTTCTGTGATGTGTGGATGTTGTGAAGTTGATGACTAGTTCTGTGATGTGTGGATGTTGTGAAGTTGATGACTTGTTCTGTGATGTGTGGATGTTGTGGAGTTGATGACTAGTTCTGTGATGTGTGGATGTTGTGAAGTTGATGACTTGTTCTGTGATGTGTGGATGTTGTGAAGTTGATGACTTTTTCTGTGATGTGTGGATGTTGATGGAGTGTCCTGTGATGCTGTCTTGTAATTGTGATTGTAAAATGTGCATAATTTATATGTTTTAGTTATGTAATTTATTAAAACCGTACGGTTTTTGTTTTATTCTATGTCTGTGTGTGTGTGTGCATGCGTGCGTGCGTGCGTGCATGTGTGTGAACGTGTGTGTGAACATGTGTGTGAATGTGTGTGTGAACGTGTGTGTGAACGTGTGTGTTTGTGTAATTATTTATGTGTATATAATCTTTTGTGTGTGTATTTGTGTACATGTGTGTGTATTTGTGTACAAGTGTGTGTATTTGTGTACATGTTTGTGTGTGTCTTTTCTTGCATATGTCTATGTGTGTCTGTTCATGCATATGTCTATGTGTGTCTGTTCATGCATATGTCTATGTGTGTCTGTTCATGCATAATGTCTATGTGTGTCTGTGTGCTAGTGTCACTTAACTCACTCTTATATGGATGTTTGATTGTTTAGAGAAAGAATTACAAAAGTGACAGGTAGCTGGCTGTTTGACTGTTTTCTATGTTCTTGTGTCCACTGATCAGAGATATTTCAAAAACATTGTCTAATGTGTCATACACTGGAATTTGATGGTGTTTGTTTGTGTTTTAATGTATAGGTGTACTTGTATGTATTGTGAAATGTACCTGTGTTGTGTTTCAGTGACTTGAAGGCGTATCTACCACAATGTCAGTTTGGCACTGCACAAAGATGTCTGCTCACAGCCTAGGTAGAGCATTAACACTAAACTCTTAGTTTCACTCAGATGTGTTTGTGTGTGTGTCATCTTGTACGTGTGTGCGTGCATGTGTGCGTGCGTGCGTGCGTGGTGCGTGCTGTGCGTGGCATGGCTGTGGTGTTTGAGTGAGGTATATACATACACACATTTATTTTAATTTACTTTTTTATAATTAATGTGTTATTATTTTAAATAGAAGTTGTGTACATATTTATTTACTTATTTATTTCTAAAGACAACACAGTTTATTGTATTTAGTAGTATTGATTACATATATCAGTAATTAAAAAATATTTATAATTTTATCTATGCTGTCAATTCATTTGGCATATAAAAGCGTCCTTGAACAATTGTTTCGGTGGGGTGCTATAATGTATAAGAAATATTAGTGACATTAAAAAAAATTGTGGATCTGTTTGAAAAGTTACCATGGTGACTGATGTGAACAGAGGCATACATTTATCATTAAAGATATGATAAATTTACATCAGCTGCCAGTCTGCCACTGATGAATCTCACTAGAGCTGCTTCCTACCTCCGCAAATAGCTGTCCATGAATCAACTGCTCCATCGGTCATGGATTTGGCCAAAGCAGTGATTGAGTGTGGACACTACACTGACAGTCACACCGTCTGTTGCAGACTGTTTGGGGACGAGATGGACGTCACCTTCTGGACAGTGGCTGTCCACTACCTACGGGCAGAGAAGGCATGTCCTCACACCAAGGTCAGTGACCAGTGAAACTGACCATATTGACCACAGTGATCACACTGAAACACCCACACAGAGCGGGGAACTGTTTCCCTGACATTCCTATGAGGTCATGACCAAATTTTGCTTTATAAGATTAGTTTCACTCTTTGACAGTGATTGGGGTCCTCGGTCACACTGTGGCAGTCAGTTGCATTTCTAAACATTTCCTGAACTGTAACAGTGGATTTTGCATATGGTGGATTCTCCAGTGAGCCTATTATCTCCGTGAAATGATCCCACGAACGTCTTGCAAAGACAGTTGCTGATCTAAGTGTGTCACTGTATGTCAGTGAAGCAGTCAAGATTACACATGTGCTCTCCGTCACACTGTCTCTGGCATAGAATGTCTACAGGAGTAATATACTTTATAAGTGTGCTAAGTTACTGAGGAGTGTGTTATCTGCTAAATATATTTTTCTTGCATAAAATATGTATCAGTTTGAAATATGTCTATTCTGAAACATACAGTCACATCAAGTATACCAGGAATTTACAATACATTAAATAAATGTGACGTGTTCTAACGAAATGAGTAGTATGTCAGCGAACTTGTTTTCGAGAAAACACCGCATAAACATGCAACGATGAATTTCAACGATTTTGACTTTTTGTCACCAAAGTATACTTTGGTATCTTTTTTGTCAATTGGCAATGCTTATTTCTCGTTTATATTATTATTTAGTACATTTTATAGACACACTACGTAACATTTCACGCATGAATTTCGTAAAACAGAACCGATAAATCGCTCTAGTTCATGTCGCATTCTTTGGGGTTTCCCTCAACTCATGGCGGACTTATTTGGTACTACAGGAAAGCCCTGGACGCCCTCTTTCGGATTCTTGTAGTAGAAATCCCCACTGATGTCAGTGTAAGCCAATAGCAGCGCTTAATGCGAGAGGCCTATCTGTGAATAAACGTCACTAGACGCCGTGAGGAGCTGACAGCGGGGCCCTGATTGGCTTAGAGCTGTGCGCGCAGGCACAGTGCACTCTCGCTAGCCGTAAACAACGTGGAATTGATCGGGTCGCTGCTCCAAAACATTGCTAGATACTCGGATTATGTTGTAATAATTTCAGTAAACAGTTAGCATGATATATCTTCGACAGCGAACATGCCTTGGTAGTTTATTTCGAATGCATCAAATGGAGTAATAGAAGCAAAACGGCCGATTTTGGATCGACAATGTACTCGACTGTGTGCTTATGTGACCGCGAACTTCAAATGCGTTTTTCTCCGTTTGAAACTTTCTACCCTAGGCATGTTCAGCGTCCAATAACTTTGGCTGTGTGTGAGATATCTCCATAATTTTTACACCGTTGGAAAGATTAATACATCTTCTTTCCAATGGTGTGACTAACAAAATTTTGACATACGACTCATTTTGTTAGAACACATCACAAATATTATAAATAAGTTTACTTACATATTGTATTAATTTTGAACTGTAGCTAAGAGAAGTTCTTCCCTCAGGAGGAATCTGTCTCCCACTCCCAGTCCCAGGGCGACTTGTTTATTCCGACTACTCCAGTCAAGGACAGTGGCGGTGACCTTGTCAGTCTTGAGGACGAGGACAGGTCAAGGTCATGGTCATTTATCAAGGACAGACCCCTGGAGGCTCGCTTTGACATCCTGTGTGACTCGCTCACCTTCCAGGTGAGTTTCTAGGTCACTCTCAAGTTTGATTTCGTAGGTTTATAATCTTGCTATTTACATGAAATTCCATAGTAGCGGTCAATGGAATGAAATGGTTTGCTTCTTTCCCGTTGCTTGACCACACATAAAATAGAACCTTCTTATTAAGGTCACCCTCGTAACTGGGCCAGTGTGACCTGAACAGCAACGTGAACATTTCACAGGACCAGTTTCCTGTACTGTTACAGGAATTCTTTTGAACTATCTATTGTGTACCTTAATTGCAGGGTGGCTGCATTACTGAAGAGTCCAACTGCATTTGTTTAAATAGCGTTAACTTTTAACTAGTAGTAGTGGTGTGGGGAAGTGGCTAGGGCATCGCACTCTCAACTAAGAGACCAGGGTTTGAACCCTGTGCTGCCATGTAAAAAACCATGGGCAAGTTTTTCACTCTACATTGTTCCAGTTCATTCACCTGTATAAATGAGTACTTGGCTATAGACAGTGGTGAATATTTGTCTATGAATAGTCTTCGTGCATTAATTACAGCGTGGCTGAATTGCTTCCCAGAGAAATTGAGATGGTGCTCAATTGAAAAGGTCTGCAGGAAATAAAATTTGGGCAATTTTAGGATTGGATATTACGACATATAAGAGTTTACCTTTACCCTATGTGGCACTGACCAACACAAATGGACATTTGACCCTGACAGAAGCAGGAGATGGGCCGGCTGAATCTGCATGACAGTAAGCGGGCGACGTACGAGCAGACGTGTCAGTGTGTCGAGAACCTGATCCTGCTGGGTCAGGCTGACAGGGCCGTACAACTACTGCTGGAGACAGAGGCTGACAACAACAACTACTACGTCGACAGTCTCAGGTAACCCAGGGCAGGGTGACTCACTTACAGGTATATCTTACTTCCCAGGAGGATCCACTTGTATACTCAAGGGCAGGTGATATTATATTGTAATATATATATATATATATATATATATATATATATATATATATATATATATATATAATATATATATATATAAGGCTAAATGCTGCATAGGGAGACCAGTGCATATACGACCACCTACAGGAGACCGGCCGTATATTTTTATGTAACTGATTTTCCAGTTATGTCTAATTGGAACATTGTCTGTAATACAAATACACACCACATACTTAAATATTGTTATGATATTGTAATAAATAACGTATATATACAAAAATCGGTCTCATTAAAACCTATATGCTTAGATGTCGTGTACGTGACACCGGTGTGTAATCGGAAGTTAGTTATTAGTTATACTTATTTGCAGTAGTATATAATTAATGCCGACCTGGTATATCCAAAATCCAATACAACAATAACAACGTAAATATATATGCAGATACACAAATTGACAGCGCCGCATTTAACAAATGTACAACGTATGGCTAGGAGATCCGTCAAATATTTGTTTTATTAATGTGTGTATATAGTTATTAAAATTAATACATATCAAACAAGCATATAGTACATTGAGCACGGAGCGCTAACGCCTCAATCAATTGAGAGCAAAACCTTTAAATTGTAAGCACTTCTCTGCCGGGGTCCCGTACGCTGCACGTTTTGCACATCAATATATACAAGGGTCTGCAAAATATAAAATAACGTTTATAATAATTGCATAAGTTAATTCCTTTATATCTAAACTATTTCCACTAACAAGAATAACTATTAATTGCAATGCATTAGTTATGCAATCATACATCAAAACTTTAACCGTACGCGGTGCTAAATGCATAACTGGTCTCCCGTATGCGCCGTTTAACCTTATATATATAGAGATACAGTGTTATATATATATATATATATATATATATATATATATATATATATATTACACTATATTAATATAGTATAAATAGTGTTTATTTTAGATAAATTATGTTTATACTAATATCTCGTCTTCCTAAATCTGACTAACACATTCTATGCTTTGTAGATTTTATTTCTTGTACCAAACTTTCCTAGTCTCATTTATAACCTCAATAAAATTGGGTTTGTTTAGTATGTTCTGTGAGTTTTACAATATTGTTTGTAATACTATAAATGTGTTCACCACAGTCACATTTTCACCCACTGTCACATTCACCCACTGTCACATATTCACCAACTGTCACATACTTACCCACTGTCACATACTTACCCACTGTCACATATTCACCAACTGTCACATACTTACCCACTGTCACATATTCACCCACTGTCATATTTTCAACCACTCACATTTTCACCCACTGTCACATTTTCACCCACTGTCACATATTCATACTCTGTCACATATTCACCCACTGTCACATTTTCACCCACTGTCACATATTCATACTCTGTCACATATTCACCCACTGTCACATATTCATACTCTGTCACATTTTCACCCACTGTCACATTTTCACCCACTGTCACATTTTCACCCACTGTCACATATTTACCCCCTCTCTGTCCCAGGGCATGTCTTGTGGCCAGCATCCGGTCATCTGGAGCCTCTCAAAGCACCATCAAGTTAGTGGCCACCAACCTCATTGCCAATGGCAGACTCTCAGGTACTCACTGTCCACCTCACTCTGACCAGTGGGTGGAGGTAATTTGGGATTGATGGGTGGCGATTGTTTGGTATTTATGGGGATGAGTATGGCTTGGAATGGATTGGGGTGGGGGTAGTTTTTGATTGATAGGGTGGAGGTAGTTTGGTTTGATGGGGTGGGGTTGTTTGGGTTTGATGGGGGTGGGAATATTTTGGTGGGAGTAGTTTGGGATTTGTGGGGTGGAGATAGTTTGTGATTGATGGGGTGGGGATATTGTAGGTTTGATAGGGTGGAGTTGTTTGGGATAGATGGGGGTGGGAATATTTGGGTGGGAGTAGTTTGGGATTTATGGGGGTGGGAATATTTGGGTGGGAGTTGTTTGGGATAGATGGGGTGGGAATATTTGGGTGGGAGTAGTTTGGGATTTATGGGGTGGAGATAGTTTGAGATTGGTGGGGTGGAGGTACTGTGGGTTTGCCAGGAATTTCAGCAGGGGGTAATTTGGTACACACCCTGTAGTGTTTGAGGCAGTGACATTGTGGTGTGTTTGTGTCCTCAGAAGGTGTGCAGCAGCTGTGTCTCATAGACAAGGGGCTGGACGCGTGTCGCTACCTACAGACATACGGTCACTGGCGGAGGGCCGCCTGGCTAGCCAAGGTCAGCTCACACCACTTGAATATGTCACTCTCTGACATCAGACACACAATTGTAGTCCTTCACTCTATCTATTAAAGCAACTATGATGGTGTTTCTGATAAGCTAAATATTACATGTATGTATATAGAGTGATTACAGACATTTGTAGAGCGCAATGTGAGAATGTTGGACTCTCAAATAATCTTTGTTGTTGTGTCAAATGTTGGACAAGTTCGGTCACTCTACATCGCTCCAGTTCATTTGGTTGTATGAATGAGAACCTGGCTATATACAGTGGTGGATTTGTGTAGGAATATTCTTCACATAATAGCTGCAGCATGGCTGGATGCCCAGAGAAGTTGAGATGGTGTTCAACTGAACAGGACTGCCCCACTTTGAACAGTCCTAAGGACAGGACACTGCAATATACTGTATAACAACTTATCTTTCTGTATTTGTTATGAATTTGTATCTACATATATATATATATATATATATATATATATATATATATATATATATATCTACATATATAATATATATATATATATATATATATATATATATATATATAATATATATATATATATATTATATATATATATATAAAATAATATATAATATATTATATTATATATATATATATATATAATATATATATATATATACCTAATATATATGTATGTATAAAATTATATGTTGACATCACATGGTGTTATAAAACAAGACCTGATCCTCATAGCTCCGTGTGTGGGCTGCACCTGTGAGTCAGTACTTGACCCATGAGATGTCCCCATAAGTCCTGTTGTTTCCCACAGGTGAGTCTGGGATGGAGGGAGTGTCAGGAGGTGCTGCGGAGGTGGGTGGACCACCTCATCTCTCCCCAGGTCAACCAACAGGTGGGTTTTCTTTAATTTAATATATTTAATATATATTTTGTAATAAATTTATTATTTTTATGTAACTAACAGCAATTTCATATATTTAAATTTATTTTTTAATTTTCTATAGTTTTGTTAGTAATATGCTGATATTTGTGTTAAATAAATACTTATTTAACATTTAAACGAATAACATTTTAATCAACTGATGTCTATACAGGTATTTTATCTTGAGCTATTTATTTTTATCATTTTATGTACTAGTTTTTGTATACAGCGTCGCAAATTGTATGAATATGGCACTTATTATTCCTAACCACCACAAACTTTCCACCAGGCCAGTGATGTTGATATTTACTTAGTGAGTTAAGTTTGTTTAGAAAAGAAATTTACAGACCCATTTTACAGCAGGATTCATCAGTTGAGTGTGATATTTAGCCGTCAGAAGATACAAATTGTTCAAATTATATCTCACATCTGTGTCACCATTCTCCCTTCCCCCTGTGTGAGACTGATGCTGATCACTGATCATCTCCCTGCCTTTGTTCGCAGAGTCTGGCAGTACTGGTGCTGCTCTCTATTGGTCAGTTTGTGCGAGTCATTGAGCTACTTCTCCAGATGCGTCACATTGACCGTGCCGCGCTGTTTGTCGAAGCTTGCCAGGAATTTCAGCTGCTTGACTCGAGCGCACAGACCTGTATCTTTTGGCAGATATGAAAACAGCAATAGTGGCTCATTTGAGACATTTACTGACCTTTCACCCCAGCTCCCATGAGAGTGGGTATATGACTCATTCTGTTCTTTCTGTTTCTGATTCTTCCACTTTTTCTCTGTCTTCTCACTTTTGTTCTACTTTACACTATACAAACCTGCCTGTTTCTAGATCTCTCAACTCAATTCACATGCTCATCTTCTCTTGTTATCAGCCTTCTCTGTCTCCATGTTGTCTCCATCAGTTTCCCAACTCACTCACACTCACTCACACACTCACTCATGCACGCACTCACACACACACTCTCACACACACACCCATATGCTCACCCACTCACTCATTCACTCACTCTCTCTGTCCCGTCCATCTCAGTCAATTACTTACATATTCTTGTTGTTTCTTCATTTCAATCTCTGCCCACATTCGTCCATTTTCCTTCTATCTGTTGATGTCATCTTACACAGATACCGGTACTACATTTTTTGCTACAATTAATTTTTTAAATATACATTTTTACAATGAAAGTTTACTGCACAATTAGAACCCAGAAACAAGTGGATTCAAATCAATGATGTAGTTGGTTTCAGGATAATTTGTATCATTATAGTATATTTCAGTGTACACATGCACTGTTACAATATATAGCATCTCATTGTAGCTGTTGTGGCTATTTATATTAGAGGCTTTGTACAACACACACAAGGTAATTTCCCTGACCACCTGTAGCCGCCCTAGTGGAGACTGTCTTCCACGACTACGCACGCTCGCTTCTACAACTCGGCCACCGCACCGCCGCCGAATACTATAGCGCCCACGCCGGGGTCAAAGGTCAACAACTCCTGAAGGAGATTGCCAGCGCTTACAACACCAACTGACTTGCTGTAGTCCACTGTGTCCCTTAGTTGTCTATAGTCTTAGTGTCCCTCACTTCCCCAGGGACTGGATGGGACCAGCTGGAGATAAAGACAATGGTTCCTTGCAGTCACCTCATACAGAAATTCTTGCATTCCTGCAGCTCTACTTGGGGCCTCCCTAAGTACAGAGACATTTGTATAGCTCTACTTGGGCCCTCCCTAAGTACAGAGACATTTGTATAGGTCTACTTGGGCCCTCCCTAAGTACAGAGACATCTGTATAGCTCTACTTGGGCCCTCCCTAAGTACGGAGACATCTGTATAGGTCTACTTGGGCCCTCCCTAAGTACAGAGACATCTGTATAGCTGTACTTGGGCCCTCCCTAAGTACAGAGACATCTGTATAGCTCTACTTGGGCCCTCCCTAAGTACAGAGACATCTGTATAGGTCTACTTGGGCCCTCCCTAAGTACAGAGACATCTGTATAGCTCTACTTGGGCCCTCCCTAAGTACAGAGACATTTGTATAGGTCTACTTGGGCCCTCCCTAAGTACAGAGACATTTGTGCAGCTCTATTTGGGCCCTCCCTAAGTACAGAGACATTTGTGCAGCTCTATTTGGGCCCTCCCTAAGTACAGAGACATTTGTGCAGCTCTATTTGGGCCCTCCCTAAGTACAGAGACATTTGTGCAGCTCTATTTGGGCTCTCCCTAAGTACAGAGACATTTGTGCAGCTCTATTTGGGCCCTCCCTAAGTACAGAGACATTTGTGCAGCTCTATTTGGGCTCTCCCTAAGTACAGAGACATTTGTGCAGCTCTATTTGGGCTCTCCCTAAGTACAGAGACATTTGTGCAGCTCTATTTGGGCTCTCCCTAAGTACAGAGACATTTGCGTAGCTCTATTTGGGCCTCCCTAAGTACAGAGACATTTGTGCAGCTCTATTTGGGCTCTCCCTAAGTACAGAGACATTTGTGCAGCTCTATTTGGGCTCTCCCTAAGTACAGAGACATTTGTGCAGCTCTATTTGGGCTCTCCCTAAGTACAGAGACATTTGTGCAGCTCTATTTGGGCTCTCCCTAAGTACAGAAACATTCAGAACCGCACGTGGCAAAGTTTGATCTTTGCTTATTTCAATGTTCTTTTTATTGTGAAAACAACTGCAGATATAAAAAAAAATTATATACATTTGTTTATGTATAAGTATCATCAGTTGTGTAGCATTTGTTTTCATTGACCTTTACTTTGTAGAGGGCATTTGTAATCTTTGTACGCACTGCTGATGTAGCTGGTTGTATTAACGGCGGGATCCCAAGGTTCATGAAACAGAACAAGGTCTGGTTGGTTTTAATGAGATAAACACTTGTAGTGTCTTATGGCAAACTAGCAGAGTTACCCAGCTATGCTTGGGGCACAAGGCAGCCACCACCTGAAACTTGTCAGTTGCGATCCCCAATGTTCCATCCACAACGCTCGGAATAAATGTGCTAGTAGAGTAAAATATGTTGCTTCTGAAAAAGGCAGCCACAATGCAACAAACTGTATTCATGTGTCAGGATCCACACATAGGTCATTGCTTTATTATATATTGATGCCTCCACGTTCTCCATGCCCCTCCTCCACTCTTACAGACAGACAGACACACAGACAGACAGAGAAACACTGTTATATAATATTGATAAATGACTACAAGTTGTTTATAATTGAGTAGGCAAGGTTCAACCAGTCATGTTGTATTGTAAATTTGTTTTATGTCTTTCCTATCGAACATTAAATCGTTTCTCTTTCTGTTCCATAGGATGATATGGAGTTGTTGTTTGTCTATTTAAAAGGTAACAAATGACGAGTTATGCTCTAGAAATAAAAACAAAACGTAACTATTTGCAACCACAATATTAAAATGTAACCATTTGCAACTACAATAAAAACTGCTATGCCAGTAGTTCAAGTTGCCTGGAAAGTGCCATTTTCATGGAAATGCTGACGTCACGCCTGCCGAATCTAACCAGTTAACCTTGGCAACACTGGGAATGCTAGTTAGTATAATTCTAAGAATCCACATATATCGGCCAACTATTTGTGAGCAGTTGTAATAAGTTCTCAGCTGATTATGTCAGTTTTCGTTATATAAATTATTTTATGTATACTTTGAAGTATTTATGTCTGTAGTCCGGTGACCTTAGCCAGTACAGCAGTTAATAACGTAAATAATCAACATTTCCTCTGTTGCTGTAATCTATACAAATGCTACGTCACCAGGCTCCACAGTATGACATTATAAACGTTGTTGTGCTTGCAAGAGCATAAATCAGCTTCTGAATCGAAAGGAATGGGGGAAACCAATAAAAGAGCCGGCCTATTCATAATACAGCACAATCACGTCCATCAGGCCAAAGAAATGAGGTCATAAGAAAGATGTCATGCAGCCTCCGCGATATCAGTCGTTTTATTTAGAGTCCACTTTGACAGTATTCTGAGTTAACCACTAGCGTGAAAATTTTGATTTTGGAACAATTCATAGCCACGTTAACGGACGATTTCACTCAGCGCCTGTGTTCTATTGAGAGTGATGCGCCTCTCGAAAGGCTGGTACACATATTTGAGAAAAATGAACAATTTAGCCAGGTGATTAAACCAGACAATGGCGGCATAGATACTCTAGCAACACCGTGTTGCCAGGAGGCGAGCTGTCGTAACACATTTGCCAGCGACGATGCTGAGATTGTCGCGCTGATATGTCGACTAAATGTGTTGGAAACCCGGTCGCAGTGTAAAAATGGTAATCGCAACCCTCCAATCTCTAGCTCACACCAGACAAGTGATAGCCGCGATACTCAACATTAGCATATCACCTGCTATAAGTGCGGACAACAGGGCCACATTGCTCGGTATTGCACAGCACCACGTCGTCGTCAGACCTACTTTAGATCCCGAGTCGATGGGTAAACGACAGTGGCGCAGGAACACCGCATTCGCATAAGAGGACACGGTCAGATTCCCCATATGGGGACAGGCTAGCATAAACCCCGGAAATACCAGCCTTTCCCCCAACACTGATCCGGGGAATGAAGTAGATAAACACGTGCCACCTACCAGTAATATTGATGTACATCCACGATTTTAATCAGTTGATGGTTGGGTGGTTCGTACGTGCATGTATGCACGGGCGTCGATCGGTGGGGAACGGGGGGGACGCGTCCCCCCACTTTCCAGCGTGGGGGGACAGCATAGGAATTGCCCCCCCCCCCACTTTTCAGTTCAGAATAATTGCGGGGCATGTCGCCTGACTCACCATTCCTCTCTCTTAAAAGCCGCTACATAGGACTAGTAGCTAGACAATAAACTCGTGATGTGAAGTTCCGACCACCCATTAGAAAATCGACTGGCCACAGCGCGCAACTTGATCTTACTTCAGTATATAATCATCATGCCGCTGTAGCACTTACATTTTTCCGACGTTATAAACGTTCCGATTGACGTTTCTGCGCATGCGCGATAAATGTAAAATCATTAATGTGCAGCGAAAGGACAATGCATTTATGGTATAAATATTACGGGTTGTTCGTTAGGATATTAGCAACTATTCACAGTAATCATCACAGGGGAGTTGACGAACAGCCCGAGGCATTCATACCAAAAATGCTTTGTCGTTTCGCTGCACATTGGTGATTTTATATTTATCGCGCATGCGCAGAAACGTCAATCGGAAAGTTTATAACGACCCGAAAAATGTAAGCGCGACACCGGGCTGAGCCGCTGCCGTGCTCTATCAGTTTGCATCCTTGTGTTGATATTATTAGTAGGTTCTAGCCATCAAGCACATTATAAATTAAGAAATTTGTGTTTCACATTCACCCCTTGCCCGCTTGATGCTTATCGCCTACGACCGAAGCGGCGGATTCCTGCACTTTGTGTAACGTATTCCCGTTTGAGTGATGACAACTTTCTTTGCCAAAATGTAGAATTGGGAAGTTCTGCATAGCATGGGCGTCGATCGGTGGGGGACAAGGGAACCACGCCCCCCCCCATTTTTCAGCCTGAGGGGACAGCATAGGAAATGTCCCCCCACTTTTTCAGTTCATAAAAACAAATTTACAGGCACATAGCGAGGCTGATCACTCCCCTCTCTTAAAAACCCTACATCAGTCTAGTAGTAAAATTTATATACGAGTTCAGATATAAACTTCCGACTACCCAGTGGAAAATTATTAGATAAATTACTTGGTTGGCCGCAACTATATCTTAGTTAAGTAGATATTCATTATGCCGGGCTCTGTCAATTTGCACCTTTGTGTTGATATATTAATAGGCACTAGCCATCAAGCACATTATAGATTATTAATTTGTGTTTGTCCTGTCACCCTTTGGATTGCAGCCTGGTCGCCCTGGTGGGTACTTATATCGCCTACGGCGGAACCAGCGGATTCCTGCACTTTGTGTAATTTGATCCCATTTGAGTGATGACAAATTTCTTTGCCAAATGGTGGGATTGGGAAGTCCTACACAAGTACCCGTGTAACATTTGTATCTTGTCACCACGGACCATAGATATAAATAGAACACACTAGTAGAACCATAGGGGAAAGATTAATGCCATGGACTTAGTGCCACGGACTTATATGCACCTAAGTCCGTGTTGTCACTCTATGAATCAGGCAAGCAGTTATGGGTCCAAAGTTTAGCCTCCAAATTTTCAGTGATTGGGGTGAGCCATGTCCTCTTATATATATATATATATATATATATATATATATATATATATATATATATATATATATAAGTTTATAGATTCAAGGTCAAAATCTGAATACAAATAAGCAAATAGAAGTAATTACCAACAATGAACTGCACTGCATGTCAGGCAAGCCATTTCGTTTTGTCCTGAAACACCTACATGGAGATATACAGACTTATTGAATAAGATTAAATTTGGGCGAAATAGAAATTTTAAAGGTTAGATTCTTTTAACACACATATAATAAAACACATATATCTTGGAACATACCATGTTGAACATTTAGTGAGTTAAATCAGTGGTACACAATCTTCTGATAGTGTCATCCTTGTTCATCCTCCTACAACAGTCCTACATCACCTTCATCTGCTATCATCCTGTAATGTGGAAGGTTGCTGCAATCAGAATTGAGGCATTTGCAGAGAGCAGTGCAGATAGGTTGTTCTTCTTGCATGATCAATGACCCTTGCAAGATGTCTTACAACCACATTTGGTCAGTTCCAAGACGGCAATTGGTGCTGGTTTGTAGAGACACCGGACTGGGACATACTCCATCCATTTCCCTTTAGGGGCAGTAGACATGGGTGAGGTGTTGTATAGCTTTTGTCCCTCATAGCCACAATGTTGGTGCGTAAGATATGGGGCATCAGTATTGCTTTGGTCGGAGGAAGCCTCTCCCCACTCCAGATTCCAGGACCTGAATAGTTCCCAACGCAAAACTGGTATGGTAGTTTCACCCCCAGAGGTGTATTGCGCCTTCATCTCGATCCCATCCCGAACGTGCCATGCACTTAGTTCCGCAGCTCGTGACCGAATGGGAAGGGAGGTAAAGATCGGACTCGCTGACCACACTGATATTAGTGTGTGTGTGTGTGTGTGTGTGTGTGTGTGTGTGTGTGGTGGTGCGTGCGTGCGTGCGTGCGTGCGTGCGTGCGTGCGCGTGTGGCGCGTGTGTGAAAGTGCTTGTGTTCGTGTGTCGGTGGGTGAGCGTGCCCACATGCGCATATGTGTGTGTGTGTGGCGTGTGATGTGCGTATATGTAGGTGCGTGTGCATACGTGCGTGTCTGTGCATGTAGTGTGTGTATTTGTGAGAGCGACAGAGAGAAAGAGCGAGGGTGCGTGCATGCATGTGTACAAGTGTGTTGTATATGTGGACGCGAGTGTGTTCACGCGTGTGTGCCTTGTAGCATGTGTGCGTTTGTATGCATCACTTGGTACGATATTTTTTCAGCCCCCAGCACGCTAACGAAAGGACAGCGTGGACAAATTCTGAAGGACACATGCCACTCGGGCCCCTGAAAATACACCTCTAAAAGTAATAAACCTGGCGCCAAAAAGTTGTACAGTAACCTGCGTGAACATTATTATAGTGAATGACATAAACAAACAACTCGTTTCATGTGGTTCCTGAATGCTGGACGTTTGACGTCATAAGTTTACGTCTACTAGTCACGTGGTTTCAACAACAATCAAGATGACATCATTCGTTTGAACTTTAAAATCGTGGGTGCGTGGTTAAAAACTGCGGCAGGGGTCAGCTTTATTTGGACAGACATCATTAACAGTTATAGGCCTATATAAACTATTGTCGGTAGTTTTTCGAATTGGTGCGGAACTCACGATTACGAGTTCACCGAGGCAAATTTAACTATAAATACAACATAGGCGTTATTAATAGTTTGTCACCGTTTTATTGAATGGAACGAATCGTATGCCTACGAAGTATAATAATAGGCATGATTCATGGTAATGTTCGTTGTTTTTTATTTATGCATTTTATCGTTCCAGATATATATCGTCCATAATCATGTCAAGTGTTCTTTTTCGAAGTGACACTTGGATCTCGTCATTTCGGACGTTTTGGTGACTTCGGTGACTTTCTCCGCAATTCGAACATAACACAGTACATACACATAACATACACGTAAATCGAACAGACAAGCAACATTTGTCCCGTCCACAAACCACCACAAGCACCAGGTCTGGATACACAACAGGGGAATCCAATCAACAGTGCGAACTTTTTCAGGACGCCCAGTCGATTGGCCCTGGATCTCATCCGGGAATTGCAACGGTCCCCCGTAACAACCCCCTCGTCACAAAACTAAACAACACTGAACATAGAATCGGGCGTTGACACTAATACGTCGTAGTGGCCCACAGAGAAAGAGACAAGACACGGACAGGACATACGATGCGGAGTTACTGATACCGGTTGTTGCTGCGGTAACATCGGATGCTCGGGTGTTTGAAAGAAGTAGTCTCACTGCGCCGAATTCCGCTTGTTGTCCTAATTGCGCTTTGGCGATGTCGCGTTTCGATGCGAGTGCACGGCGATCGCGGCGGCCGCGGCGGATGTGTGAATGCGTGACGTTGCCGCCGAAAGATTTGGCTCGTTCGCCTGTGATCATGATGACACGCGGCTTTGCGGTGGCGGTAGCGGAGGTGGAGAATAGCAACGGGTTTTGGCGATGCGGCGTTACGATGCGAATTGAACTGCGATCGTGATGGCGCCAGCGGATGCATGAATTAAAGCGTGATGTTGTCGCTGATAGATTTGGCTCGTCTGTGATCGTGACGACACGCGGCATTTTGGATTTCCGGTGGCGGTGGCGAAGGTGGAGCAATTCTATTCCCGACTGCGCACACCTGAAAACGCAGTAGCAACATCTGAGTAACCGTAATGTTTTTAAGCCAACTCATCATATAAATTTCGCAAGCAGCATTATAATATAGGCTTGAATTCGGACTGTTATATATACAAAACTGCCTACCTTTTTACCCGAGAGCGGTGGTACCATGGCATGGCGGCAACGTTCGTTGGCAGCGACAACTTGATGCAGTGAAGACGGCGATGAAATGGTGTTCAATCGCACAGAGCATTGTGTGTCTTCAGACTTGCGCGCGTTGTCGCTAACGTTCGACCGCTTCTGTTGTTGTAGCGCAAATGTTCAGGCTCGACAAACAATACACCCGAAGTCCTTTTCGCGTTGGCTTCACTGTTTGAACGTCTTGCTAGCTCGAGGAGTTGCGCTCAACTGATTTCCTTAACGATCAAATCCACGTATAACGTTACACAGTCGAATGTTTTGATTGGCTAATATGGAACATCCGGCAGAACTTTCTAGAAGGAAGGGCTGTTCAACAGACCAATGAGAACACTCGTTTCAAAATCGATTGACCTAGCCTAAACGGCTTTTCCAGGGTCGGATTTTTGGATATGACACAAGCAAAGCGACGTTTTTGAACACGAAACTGGTCGTTTCTACGCAATTTTGCATTTCTTGAAAAAGGGCTAGCTTAGAATTTGGAAGTTTTTGAACTGGTGGTTGATTTTATCAACGTGATGTTTTTTTAACTTAACAATTACCCCGTCCTGATCAATGGACTGTTCGTCGGAACGTTTGATTACGTATACGCTCGTGGTGACGTGTTTAATGTTACGTAGTCATTGCGGGAAAACTGACTTCCTCTCCATGCCGATAAAACGCGGGTCCTTTGATATATTTGCTTCCTCCATAAAACTTAGAATTCCGACGCTGAGAACTACAGAGAAATGTACATTGTATAATTAATTTCTGCATAAATAAAAACAGTGCTTTGTGTTTGTAAATAAAGTAAAATATGCACCTTGCGCCCCTGATTCAACGTCCATCTGCCTGTCATTCTCTGTCTCTCTCTATATTCCCCTCCTCAACTCCCCTCCCTGTTTTAAACGCCTGTTGAATCTGGAAGATTGTGCATGGGCGGTTGTGATAGTGACACCCCCCGCCTGCGATTGTGACACCCCCGCGGGTCTCCGGAACTAGAGAGCGGCGAGAGGCAGAGCGGGGAGCGTGGAGCTTGTTTGTTTGTGTTGGTAGTTTTAGCTTGTTAACAAACTGTTTAAGTTAATATTGAAGTACGTCGTTATACATATATCACATTGGTGCCGTGACCAGTCATACAGAGAAGTACTGTTGTTTATCAACTTTGTTAAGTCTTAAGTAGGCTTGGTCAAGGATTTTTCACTCAAATTAACCATATTTCTGCATGACTTTCACATAGAAGCATTAACCTTTGTGGAATATAATTTATATGCCTAAAAACGTCATTATGTTTTCTCTTTATACGCTAAACTTCGTTCTTGATACTCAAATATAATGCGTTCAGTAGCATTTCAAAAAGATCCATTACTCAACAAAAAGCTGTCTGTGGCGACACGCTGCCTGTGCTAAGATGCTATGTTGTTACGCTAGCGCGAACGCCTCATCGCGCGTACCATCAGGGTGACAATTTAAGCGTAAAATAGGCTTTCTTCTCAAACGTTGTGACGAGTCAGTTTTTGACCAATTCAATCAGGATGAAGTGTATTTTGAAGATAAATTATTACTCTACCGATTGCTGATACACACTACGCTGAACGAATAAGAAATCGTTCGCTAAAACGCAAGTAAACATGACCACTTATGTCACGATCGTATTTCGTGAGTTCCGCATCAGATCGCGTAGTGTGTGGTACCATTCGATCCGGCGTGAAATTTGCTATCCAGCATATATAATGTTATGCCTTAGAAAGTTTATGCTACTTTTCCCCAAGTCGCAACGGTTCGGCAGATCGCCGCACGCGTTAGTACTATATTAGGTAATGTTGTATTCCACGCGTATGTCAACCATTTCTAAATATCACGGCACATAACGGCTAGCAATTGTCGCATGAGTAACGCATTACGGTTTATTGGTCGATTTTGGTGAATAATTCCTGTATTTGTTTGTTGTTAAATCTAAGAGTTTGCCCTTGCAACGAAATAGGCTGACCTAGATATCATTATCGCGGTGGGCGCACGGACTAGTCGATCTCTGTTGTGAGGGGTGTCAAGGTAGCCGTCGAGCTTGGCTTGCTGTTTACTTTCTGAATGCATTTTCACGGCGTGGTGACTTATTATGTTCTAATGCTGAACGGCGAAGTTATTATCGAAAGACAACCGCGATGGAAATGTGGGCTTTTTGTTATTATTTCAGCGTAATGTGTATTCCCAATCGGCAAAGCAATGGTTTAACTTCTAAATAAACTTTCTTCTGATTGTACATATTGGTGAATCGTTGATACCACGCGACGTTTGAGAAAGAAGCCTGTTTTACACTTCGATTTTCAACCTGATGGTACGCGCTGTGAGGCACTTGCTCTAGCATAATAACATAGCCACGGGCAGTTATTTGTTCATATGTAGGTTGTTTTGAAATGCTACTGGACGCGTAATATTTGAGTGATCAGAACAATATTTTGCATGTAAAGAGACAATATAATGATGTTTTAGTAATAAAAAAATTATTCCAGAAAAAATAATACTTATATGTGTAAGCCATGCAGAAATATGGTTAATTTGAGTGAACAATCCTCGCCCAAGCCTATT
>JAODUO010001128.1:265000-272500 GCA_025642075.2 Ridgeia piscesae | reverse complement strand
CCTACGGCCTAGACAACACCCACCTTCCCTAGGGCCTAGATAGCACTCATCTTCCCTACGGCCTAGACAACACCCACCTTCCCTAGGGCCTAGATAGCACTCATCTTCCCTACGGCCTAGACAATACCCACCTTCCCTACGGCCTAGATAGCACTCATCTTCCCTAAGGCCTAGCTTACACCCACCTTCGCCCGTCGACTCCATGCGGGAGGCCGTGTTGACCGTGTCCCCGAACAGACAGTACCGCGGCATCTTGATGCCGACCACACCCGCCACGCAGTCTCCTGGCGACACGAGCACAACACTAGCTTCATTGGACGGCATATAGAAGTTACCAGATTCACACACACACACACACACACACACACACACACACACACACACACACACACACACACACACACACACACACACACACACACACACACACACACACACACACACATCACACACACACACACACACACACACACACACACACACACACCACACCCACACACACACACCACACACACACACCACACACACACACACACACACACACACACCACACACACACACACACACACACACACACACACACACACACACACACCACACACACAACACACACACACACACACACACAAACACACAAACACCACAACACACACACACACACACACACCACACACACACACACACACCACACACCACACACCACACACACATACACACACACACACACACCACACACACACCACACACACACACCACACACACACACACACACACACAAACACACACCACACACACACCACACACACAGACACACACACAAACACACACACACACAAACACGCACAAACACACACACCACAAACACACACACACACACACACACACACTCACACAAACACACACAACACACACAAACAAACACACACTCACACACACAGCGGAAACAGTCCATACACGTGAACACACATAAGCAAGCATGAACACACGCACGCAAGCACGGAAACACACTCCAACACACCATACACGTGAACACACGAAACACACGTAAGCATGCACGAACACACTGTTGGCGAACGACCATTGCTTACAATTGATATCAGTATGAGTGATACTAATTATTAAAATGACATGTCTATGCAATGAACTGTAAGGTAATTAGTGTGAAACATTTAGACTCGTTTTTTATTCAACCGACGTTCACATTATATCGTTCCACTTGAAGAAACCGCTGTTGGATTATTTCCCGACGTGCACCGCGTGATGTGTACGAATACTGCCACCATTTATGTGCGCATGACAGTGGTGACGTCATTACAGCAGTCAAGATCAGACACATTTATTTCAGAATAGACACCATTGTCATAACACGAAAATGAATCTGAAGCCAGATACAATCTATGCGCAACATAATACCGATGCACTCCATCGATTGTACCACTTACATTATATCTGGTTTTATATTTATTGTCATTCACCTAATTCGCGCAGTGACACGGGACACTATCCCGGAATAAATGTACCGTATCACACCACATCTTATCCTTGCCGAATAATCAATACAACGCAGTAATGGGTTTTTCATAACCCCATTATTCTATGTAATGAAAATTAGACACACATGGTCACGCTTCTTTCACTTAACCGTCACCATTCTCACCAGAATGAAGTCCAATGCGCAACCGAAGCCTCTCCTCCGGCATGTGGGGCACCCGGAAGTCGTGCAAGGACCGCAGTAAATGTAACGACAAGAGCGCCATCTCGCGGGCGTGTTTGACGCCATTGGCAACCGGAAGCCCGCTGACCACCATGTAGGCGTCGCCGATGGTCTCGACCTTGTACACGTCGTACAGGTCGATGATTTTGTCGAACATACTGAAAAACAGAGATAACAGTTACATGTCGGTTTTATCACCGCCGTTTTGCCAATGATATATGAATTATTTCTCGATCAATCACGTCGTGTCCCGATACGACGTGTTTACCACTCGCGTTGGAGCCACTTCCTGGACAACTTCACGGGCTACGTTGGCGGGCTTAGAGACTCACACCACGAGACTGGCCGATGGCTTAGAGACGAGGCTCGCTGACGGGTTAGAGACGGACACAAAGAGACCCGCATAGTCCACATCAGCTTTCTCTTAAACCTCTTGCAGGAAATCTGTTATTCCGCATGGTGGATCATTCGGACGGTAAAGAGAACATTTGTATTTTGAACACAAATCCTTTGAAACGGTGAAACGCTTCTCCACGCAGTCTACATGCGACACGTTTATCTTTACCACTAATTGTGTGTGTGTGGGTGTGTGAGTGAGTGAGTGAGTGAGAGTGAGTATATATATATATATCATATATGTATATATATGCATATATATACATATATGTATATATATATGCATGTATATATATATATATATATGTATATATACGCATGTATATATATACGCATATATATATATATATATATTTATACATATATGTGTATATATGTATGTATATATATGTGAGTGTGTGTGAATATATATTGTGAATATATATGTATATATATGTATATATATATACGTATGTATGTATACATATATATATATATATACATGTGTGTATATATTTATATGTATATATATACATATATAAATGCGTGTATATATATACGTATATATATATATATATATATATATATATAAAATTATATATATAATTAATGGTAAAGAGAACACTTGTATTATGAACATAAATCCTGCACGCATTTGTTTCTTTGTCGCATGTAAACTGCCGCATTTCAACGCGAGTGATGCTTATTAACAAATATACAAACATTCCCAAAGGGCGTGATGACGCCACGCTCTCGTCAACTATGCCACGGGTCCGCGTGACAGTCCTCGTGACATGACCGCACACGTGCCGCGTGACAAAACGCTTGATACAACGTGTGACAGAACGCGTGAGAGGCAACACTGGATTCGAAACAAAGACATGCACGCCATGACGCGAATACAAAAGTGACGTCATCATCATCCTTTAGTGCTTCTATGTCATCTACGTTAGCGGTTCTCAGTCAGGAGGGCCAGGTTCACTGGGGGCTACAAAGAACTACCAAGGGATCCGCGAGATGGCAGGAGAAAAGTGTAACTTTATTTAGCCAGCTGACAGATAGACGAAAACCAAACTGTTTATATGAAAACATGCGCTAGTGAAGACAAATACAAAATTGTGTTAATACTGATTACTCAGGTACCACAGCGGGCAGAATTGCTCGGATATCGAGGCAAACACTCGAAACTATGAAGACACTAGCGTAACAACAGGTTCGCATTATTCCCCAGCCACAATGCGTGTGTTGTTCACAAGTGCCGTCCAACGAGTGTATGAACACATCAACATCACTCATACATGGCCAGTATAAGTGCAAACCAAGAGTGTTTTGAGCGTAAGGTAAAACAACTAACAACGACTAATACGCAAGCAGAAATGACAGCCACTATCGCTGTTGATAAGAAACGGTTTAAGACACCCGTTTAGTCAACAAAAGAAATCTCATACATTCATACGTGGGGGTTCCATGAGTTTTATATTGGACGCAGGGGGCCTTGTAGACTGAAATGTTAAGAACCGTTGATCTACGAGACTTCTTCGAGTCGAGTCGAGTCGAGTCGAGTCGAGTCGAGTCGAGTCGAGTCGAGTCGAGTCGAGTCGAGTCGAGTCGAGTCGAGTCGAGTCGAGTCGAGTCGAGTCGAGTCGAGTCGAGTCGAGTCGAGTCGAGTCGAGTCGAGTCGAGTCGAGTCGAGTCGAGTCGAGTCGAGTCGAGTCGAGTCGAGTCGAGCTCGAGCCGAGCCGAGCCGAGCCGAGTCGAGTAACTGGGCTACGATTCTGCCTTTGTTCTGCCTAAAGTTGTTTCTCGGCGGCAACAATCACTGCATATTGTTAGATTAAACACAGTCGTCGAGACTCTCGTGCTGTTCACTGCTAAGCGACTGCACGTGTCGACACGCGATAGCGCCTGTACGTGCGAGGTGAGATAAGCTAGGTGGCGATATACGAGGTATTAATGGTCGGGCACCCAGACAGATAGGTTCGCCGCACGCCAGACTGTGAGATCAATAACAACGGCGTACTAATGTCACACACACACTGACGGCTACGGCTCCACTCAGTTGCCGGATGTACAACGGGACCACACGTGATCACGCGGTGTGTGACAGAAACGTTTGCATTCAAAGTGTAGACTGATAGTAAGAAAAGTATTTTATATAGTGTCGTTTAATTTTTTTACAAACGCTGTAGAAACTATAATAATACATAAAAGGTTAAATATAACAAAACGGCTTGCATATTTTAAAATAAGGAGAGTAATTAAAAAAACCGTTGGTCTTCGTGTAACTAGACTACTGGTGTACGGTGTATTATCACACACAGAGGTAGGGTGGGCCAATGCGCCAACTGTTTTCGGTAAATTAACACACCGGTAACACACCGGAAATCTTTCAGATATACTTATGATAAGATGGGTGCATTATACATAGCTCTAATATATTTGTGGTTCGCAGTTGCGTATATAATTGTAATTATATATATATATATATATATATATATATATATATATATATATATATATATATATACATATATATCATATATACATACATACATACATACATTTAACACTATACATAATATAATTTACAACAACACGTTTGAATTAGATTTAGTTTCTCTAATTCAGTTCCTTACAACAATGCTTTAGCTATATGTTTTACTTTTATTTTTATAATAGTTATCTCTTATATTTCTACGGCTATTGTCAACTCTATAAAACATAGTTTTACTTCGGATTTTAGTTATTAAATAAAATTATTAAAGTTATTACGATATATTTCACTCGTCGTTATTCGCGTGTGTTTAACGGAAACAGTCGACTTTGTATCAGTTCGATCAGTCTGCATCAGTTATTTCGTGTGACGTCATATGCAAATGCAAAATGTAGATATCGGTAAATCGATGACACCACAATAACTGACGCAAACATGTTGGCTGCACCCGACCTAGATCGCAGGAGAAAGAACAACATCCGGGCATTCGTGCGTGACTCGTGGCGTAGGCATCTGCAGGAGGAAATGAGGCAGCTCGTTGGCGGCGAATCAAAGCTGGACCTAAGAGGCCGGACTCACCTAAGTCCATGCCGTGCCTTTGATCCCAGTTGAGTTGTACCGGGCGGAAAACGCGGTCCGAACAAAATTCACGGAACCGTGAAACAGCGTCACAGTGGGACGACGGGAGAGCGAGGATGAAGGGGTCACGCAGTGGGGATTGAGGAAGCGACTGCCGTGAGCAGCGAGGACCTCAGGCGTCACGCGTTCGCCGTCAGCGAGTCCAACTCTTCGGTGTCGTGCCGAGGCCGACCGCTTCCCTTTGGTGCCGCCGTCGGCCTCAATTAATTTCCTGTTCAATAATTGTACACCATCCTTCCCCCCTCTACTTTCTCTCTCTCTCTCTCTCTCCCTCTCTTTTCTCTCTCTCTCTCCCCTCTATTTCCTAGCTCTCCTCTCGCTCCTCTCTCTCTCTCTCTCTCCTCGTCCTCGTCCTCGCCATCCTCTCTCCCCCTCTCTCTCTCTCTTCTCTCTCTCTCTCTCTCTCTCCCTCTCTTTTCTCTCTCTCCCCTCTCTATTTCCTGTCTCTCCTCTCGCTCCTCTCTCTCTCCTCGTCCTCCTCTCTCCTCTCTCTCTCTCCTCGTCCTCGCCCTCCTCTTTCCCCCCCTCTCTCTCTCTCTCTCTCTTCTCTCTTCTCTCTTCTCTCTTCTCTCTCTCTCTCTCTCTCTCTCTCTCTCTCTCTCTCTCTCAACACCATACCACACATAAAGTTTACAATACTCAGCAAACTGTTGGACTGTAATGTGTATATCATTTCTCTCTCTCTCCCCTCTCTATTTCCTATCTCTCCTCTCGCTCCTCTCTCTCCCTCTCTCTCCTCGTCCTCGTCCTCCTCTCTACTCTCTCTCTCTCTCTCTCTCTCTCTCTCTCTCTCTCTCTCTCTCTCTCTCTCTCTCTCTCTCTCTCTCTCTGTGTGTGTGTGTGTGTGTGTGTGTGTGTGTGTGTGTGTGTGTGTGTGTGTGTGTGTGTGTGTGTGTGTGTGTGTGTGTGTGTGTGTGTGTGTGTGTGTGTATTGGCATTCCTGGAATGCATACACAACAATATAATGTTGCAAAATCCGTATCCAGACATATATTATACTAATTCAGGATACTTATGGTAATCGACATATAACAGTTTATGCATTGCTACATTACATAAGACGTTCCAAATTATAAATTATTGTTGACAGTAAATTAAGGTATGTCAGCGGTCATGAATCAGTTTATGTCTCCTAAATACTTCTGCAGGTGACATACACTTTTATTTAATGAAAACAGACGGTTTTTTACAGCTTTTGAAATGTTTAAGTTTTTTAAATGATTCATTTCGCCCGTATGGCGAGCTTTCAGTTTAAAAACTGAAACGCCTCCGTATCGTCTATTTAGAAATATAATAAACATACATTTTTATGACGGTTTTGTTCGCCGTTCATGCGTGAATGTGTGTGTGTGTGTGTGTGTGTGTGTGTGGTGGTGGTGTGCGGGCGTGCGTGCGTGCGTGCGTGCGTGCGTGCGCGCGTGTGTGTGTGTCTCACCTGTAGAGAGCATTGAGCAGGTCGACGATCTGATGCGGTGTACTTCTGGCCGAGAGGTTCGTGAAGCCGACAATGTCACTGAAGTAGATGGTGACGCTGTCAAAAAACTCCGCCTCGACGATGCCGTTGCTCTTGAGCTGGTTGGCGACGCTAGGGGGCAGCATCTGATAGAGCAGTCTCTCCGTCTGACGTTTCTCCTGCTGCAGCTCTGACGTCTTCAGCGCCATCGTGCGCGCGTACGTGCGTATGCGTCCCGTCATGCCTTGCACGCTCCACGTGATGAAGAACGTCACGGTGATGACGACAGCCATGAGGACGGCGTACACGATGAGCATCGTTTCTTCCGTGTCGCACACCTGTCGACGACAGACAACATAACTGTCAACAAACAGCACACCTGTCAACAGACAAGACAACATAACAGTCGACAAACAGCACACCTGTCGACAGACAAGACAACATAACTGTCAACAAACAGCACACCTGTCAACAGACAAGACAACATAACTGTCAACAAACAGACACCTGTTGACAGACAAGATAACATAACTGTCAACAAACAGCACACCTGTCAACAGACAAGACAACATAACTGTCAACAAACAGACACCTGTCGACAGACAAGATAACATAACTGTCAACAAACAGCACACCTGTCAACAGACAAGACAACATAACTGTCAACAAACAGACACCTGTTGACAGACAAGATAACATAACTGTCAACAAACAGCACACCTGTCAACAGACAAGACAACATAACTGTCAACAAACAGACACCTGTCGACAGACAAGATAACATAACTGTCAACAAACAGCACACCTGTCGACAGACAAGACAAC
>JAODUO010001128.1:250000-252500 GCA_025642075.2 Ridgeia piscesae | reverse complement strand
TGCGCGAACACTATCCGCAAACAAATACCCACCGCTGTCAACATCCAAGTAATAATGAACACAGCTGAGTGAACTGGACCATTTCAGAGTGAAAGAATTTGCCGAAGGTTTCACGTGGCAGCACAAGACTTCAACCCGGGGTCCCTTAAGTAGAGAGTTTGAAGCTCCAGGCTCTGCACCACTGCGCCACAGCGTACACAAGTATAGAATTGAGACGCAATGACGTCGATACAGACACTAGCGAGAGTTTATCACTGAAGTATTTAGATGACCGCGAATCCCGCCCCGTCAGCTTGAGCCACATTTGTTGGTTGAAATCCACATATTCAGTATAAAATCGTAACACGCTGTGCATTGGAAATCGGCTGGGTCATCTAGGCGCTTATCGACTACACCTTCTTGTTAGGTCCTACATACACCAGGTCAAACTCGCCAGGCTCTGTCCAGAATCTACCAGGAGTTTTGTCATTCCAATTTACACTAATTTGATGAAAAACTGGCGATGGACGGATTTAGAATTAGGGAGGTTCATCCACACAGCCCTTTTTGGTGTAATCTTATATAGCGCAGTATCCGGTCCTCAGGACTGCCCAAAGCGCTTTACCCTTTACTTCCCTGGCAGACCTGTTCAATCAAACACCGTCTCAACTTCCTTGGGAAGCATCCAACCACTGCAATTAATACGCGAAGGCTATTCGAACAAATATCCACCAATGTTTAAGCCAGATATGCAATCTTACAGCGGGGTGACCTGGAGCAGTGTAGAATGACAACAAATAACCAACACCATCCACGTAAGGCGCGCCAATTGTCCACCTGCATCCACTAACGCCCGAGGCGGTGTGCACCTCCACAGACCTGGGTCCGGATCCAGTAGGAACTCTTCGTGGCGTCCGTACACTGTCGCATGGCAACAAGAAGACAGGAGAGGACGGCACACACGCTAAGTGCAGATGAACGCTATAGTCCTGGTGAATTAGTCGTCACGTTGTACAGCTGCTTTTGCGCACCCGGATTTACCGAGCAACCGTCACTGTACTGGAGGGCAAAGATACACCGAGACACGACGACACCTAAGTGGGAACAGTCTCGGTCTGGGGAATGGACAACGACAGCAGAGAGAGCACGTCCATACTTCCTACAATACATGTTCACCTACACGCTCGCACGCACGCACGCACACACATACACACGCACGCACGCACACACACGCGCACACACACACACACACACGCACGCACACACGCACGCACACACACACACAACACACCACACACACACACACACACACACACACACACACACACATGCGTTATTTGTCAATTTTGACACGCACACGGCATTTCGCACAATTAACCTTATCTGGGAAGAGTTCCACCTCGCCGCAATGATATCGCGAATGCTGCTGATTTCAGTTCCACTGCCGTCCGTAAGCAACAGTAACCCAACGCAACCGCCGACTGCATTCTCTCGGTGGCGGTCCGTCTCCACTGCTCTCATATACACCGATTAATACAACTAGACGTGTAGTTTCGCTTTGACACGCCAACATATGCAGCGAACCAGAAGGAGTGACGTACAATCTCTCGTCGCTACACGTGCACTGGCAAACGTGAACATCTTGTCAAATAAATTGTTCGTCTTCCTACGAGGCCAAGGGGCAGCAGTTTGAGACAGCTTAATAATAATAATGACTTCTTATGCGCCAATGTCCTCAAAGATCAAGCACACTGACGCGACAAAACCAAGAGATCGTTATGCGCTCTCGTAATCGTTAACAATACCCGAATCGTTAAGAGATAGGTTTTTAGACGCCGGAGAAATGAAACTATATTTCTTTCTAATTTAACGCTGGCAGGAAGCGAATTCCACACAGTTGGTGCTGCAACCGAGAAGGGTCGGGTCCCAGCTGTCGTTTTCACCCGAGGAATGTAAAAAGGATTACTGCTTGAGCGTAGCTGTCTGTGATTTCTTGCTGGAGTGAGCATCGAACTCAGGTATGCTGGTTGTGTAGATGAGAGAGCTTGAAACGTTGTTCTACCCATGATTGCCAGTCCAACGGAAAACCTGTAAATCTACTTACTGTACGTTCGCGAGAACACAGAAGAGGTTGTGACGAATGAAGACGTAACACGGTTATCTGGAACAGGAAACAATAATCTGATCTGTCCGTTGTGTCTGAGAACCGGAAGTTGTCACTGACTTGCTGAGTTGTTGGCATTTGCACTTAACGTTCAACCAAGCATTGCAGGCGCCCATTTAATAAACTAGTTTTGATACATGCTGTGACGTTTCGCTGTAGCTACCGTTGTGTTTACTGTGGGCATGGCCAAATTTCTTTGTTGCTACCGTTGTGTTTACTGAGGGCATGGACAAGCACCAGTCCATGTTCAAACATTCCAACAAACACGTAGAGGGGTTAGTGCAACAATCTTCATTTACAAAACATCTGTAAGCTGTATGTGAAAAACACACAAACCGCTCACACTTTCAAGGTTAC
>JAODUO010001128.1:240000-245000 GCA_025642075.2 Ridgeia piscesae | reverse complement strand
AGTAAGTTGTAGGACACTACAGAGAACTCACCACTGCATTCGTGTCCTAAACTAAAGTACGTTGTAGGGCACTACAGAGAACTCACCACTGCATTGGTGTCCTAAACTAAAGTAAGTTGTAAGGCACTACAGAGAACTCACCACAGCATTGGTGTCCTAAACTAAAGTAAGTTGTAGGACACTACATAGAACTCACCATTGCATTGGTGTCCTAAACTAAACTAAGTTGTAGGGCACTACAGAGAACTCACCACTGCATTGGTGTCCTAATCTAAAGTAAGTTGTAGGGCACTACAGAGAACTCACCACTGCATTGGTGTCCTAAACTAAAGTAAGTTGTAGGACACTACATAGAACTCACCACTGCATTCGTGTCCTAAACTAAAGTACGTTTTAGGGCACTACATAGAACTCACAACAGCATTGGTGTCCTACACTATAGGAAGTTGCAGGGCACCACAGCCAACTCACCACAGCATTGGCGTCCTAAAATAAAGTAAGTTGTAGGGCACTACAGAGAACTCACCACTGCATTGGTGTCCTAAACTAAACTAAGTTGTAGGGCACCACAGAGAACTCACCATTGCATTGGTGTCCTAAACTAAACTAAGTTGTAGGGCACTACAGAGAACTCACCACTGCATTGGTGTCCTAAACTAAAGTAAGTTGTAAGGCACTACATAGAACTCACCACTGCATTGGTGTCCTAAACTAAAGTACGTTTTAGGGCACTACATAGAACTCACAACAGCATTGGTGTCCTACACTATAGGAAGTTGCAGGGCACCACAGCCAACTCACCACAGCATTGGCGTCCTAAAATAAAGTAAGTTGTAGGGCACTACAGAGAACTCACCACTGCATTGGTGTCCTAAACTAAACTAAGTTGTAGGGCACCACAGAGAACTCACCATTGCATTGGTGTCCTAAACTAAACTAAGTTGTAGGGCACTACAGAGAACTCACCACTGCATTGGTGTCCTAATCTAAAGTAAGTTGTAGGGCACTATAGAGAACTCACCAGAGCATTGGTGTCCTAAACTAAACTAAGTTGTAGGGCACTACAGAGAACTCACCACTGCATTGGTGTCCTAATCTAAAGTAAGTTGTAGGGCACTACAGAGAACTCACCACAGCATTGGTGTCCTAAACTAAACTAAGTTGTAGGGCACTACAGAGAATTCACCACTGCATTGGTGTCCTAATCTAAAGTAAGTTGTAGGGCACTATAGAGAACTCACCAGAGCATTGGTGTCCTAAACATAAGTAAGTTGTATGGCACTACAGAGAACTCACCACTGCATTGGTGTCCTAAACTAAACTAAGTTGTAGGGCACTATAGAGAACTCACCACTGCATTGGTGTCCTAAACAAAACTAAGTTGTATGGCACTACAGAGAACTCACCACTGCATTGGTGTCCTAAACTAAAGTCAGTTGCAGGGCACTACAGAGAACTCACCACTGCATTGGTGTCCTAAACTAAAGTCAGTTGTAGGGCACTACAGAGAACTCACCACTGCATTGGTGTTCTAAACTAAACTAAGTTGTAGGGCACTACAGAGAATTCACCACTGCATTGGTGTCCTAAACTAAACTAAGTTGTATGGCACTACAGAGAATTCACCACTGCATTGGTGTTCTAAACTAAACTAAGTTGTATGGCACTACAGAAAACTCACCACTGCATTGGTGTCCTAAACTAAAGTCAGTTGCAGGGCACTACAGAGAACTCACCACTGCATTGGTGTCCTAAACTAAAGTCAGTTGCAGGGCACTACAGAGAACTCACCACTGCATTGGTGTCCTAAACTAAAGTCAGTTGTAGGGCACTACAGAGAACTCACCACTGCATTGGTGTTCTAAACTAAACTAAGTTGTAGGGCACTACAGAGAATTCACCACTGCATTGGTGTCCTAAACTAAACTAAGTTGTATGGCACTACAGAGAATTCACCACTGCATTGGTGTTCTAAACTAAACTAAGTTGTATGGCACTACAGAAAACTCACCACTGCATTGGTGTTCTAAACTAAACTAAGTTGCAGGGCACTACAGAGAATTCACCACTGCATTGGTGTCCTAAACTAAACTAAGTTGTATGGCACTACAGAGAACTCACCACAGCATTGGTGTCCTAAACTAAACTAAGTTGCAGGGCACTACAGAGAACTCACCACAGCATTGGTGTCCTAAACTAAACTCAGATGTAGGGCACTACAGAGAACTCACCACAGCATTGGTGTCCTAAACTAAACTCAGATGTAGGGCACTACAGAGAACTCACCACTGCATTGGTGTCCTAAACTAGAGTAAGTTGTACATCGAAGGTCCCAGTTTGTCGCTGGTCGTGAATGTCTTAACACCGAAAGTGCTGTGAACGTAGAATGACCAGCGACACGCCGCTGTGTGTGACCATGACTTGCACGTTTATATGTTGACTCTTAACTCCGACATTCGATATCCGCACACACCAGAAAGCCGAGCAACAGGCTAACTAGTAAACACAAACTAATTTCATAGAGTTTGCTACAACGGCGCCAAAGTTGACAGACATATAGTCTTACATACGTTTGTCGACTTATCCGTCAACAATTCGAACATTCAAACGGCGAATTGACCGACAAAAGGGCGATGACAATAACTGGAAATATGGTAGGGGGTCAAGCACTGAGAACGCATTCAACCTTGTAGACATAACAATATTGCAAAATAACAAACTCGTCGCATAAACTATAACGTGTATATTCGCTTAACGCTTCTTCATATCAGAATATTTTTATTTGAGAAACAATTACAATATTCTACTTTAATTTAGTTACAGTTCATTCCCAGTAAAGGTTCTGGGTCACAATTTTGAAAGGTTGTTAATAACTACGTTTTACTTCATTCTGAGTAAATGAGCACATCTATATGTTTGTAAGACAGCGATATAACAGTCGTATACAGAGCTCTAAGCTTTTACGTGCGACGTATAATATTACTATGCTCATTTTAAATTCGAACTAGACATAGTGATACTCATAGATTTATGTAATATTTACTGTTACTAAATGAAAAATTTAGAAAGCAGCATATAATTACTTATATCAGCCACACAATACTCCGCCTAGTTATATCAGCCACACGACACCCCGCTTAGCAATATCAGCCATACAACACCCCGGTTAGCTATATCAGCCACACAACACCCCGCTTAGCTATATCAGCCACTCAACATCCCTCTTAGCTATATCAGCCACACAATACCCCGCTTAGCTTTATCAGCCACACAATACCCCGCTTAGCTATATCAGCCACACAATACCCCGCTTAGCTATATCAGCCATACAACACCCCGCTTAGCTATATCAGCCATACAACACCCCGCTTAGCTATATCAGCTACACAATAGTCCGCTTAGATATATCAGCCACACAACACCCCGCTTAGCTATATCATTTGTAGGACATTTTTCTAATCAGCATAACTCGCTATTCTGCCACCTGTGAACACAACTGGACAGACTACGCACAGACAGACTGGGTACCAGGTTATGTCAATCTCGTAAACCTTCTCATTAGAAAATACATTTAATATTTGGATCGCGTATATGCATTAAGCGCCGTCCCCGGAACGAGTTGTCAGACTTCGCGGAACGTTAAATATCCACACGGCTTAATCTACTGAACCGTGATGATCGACCATTTTCTGTAAAACATCAGTTTCTGTGTACGCTAACCCTCGTACAGTGCACGCATACACTAGGCGCACGTGGCAACATTCAGCTGCACTCGTGTATTAAACTAGACCCCGCAAATGCGAAAATCGACTATTTAATTTAGTCACGTTCGCTGCGTTGACAATACGTTTGTCACACGAGGACAGTCAGATCCCGGCAGGGGGAGTCTGCGTGGAAGCCTAGACGCAAGTGACCCGGTTATTGGCGCTGCCATATCGACCTCCCATAATGGCCCCTGTACTCAGTGCATTGTTGACCGCCGTCATATTGCTACATCGCGACGCACGCTTCTTTCATGTCGTCGTGCATTACTGTTGACTGCCAACAGTACAAGCGTGAGTGGACTTTCGCTGAAAGGGTTGCCGAGTTTAGTCGGCGATGTCACCTGCCGTCACGCTGACTGATAACAGCTCCCTGGCGCGGTGACACTGCAAATAACGGCTTCCGGTCATTTCGACAGCGACGCGGAAATAACGTACGAATCTTTACTTTGCGTTGTGGCGATGACGTTTGTCCGGTCCTGTGTTTGGCGACCCGGTGACGTCTGAGCACGCACGTGTCCTCCTGTCTTCCCAGATGTCCACGCACCCCTAGATCTCTCTTTGACGACCTTCCTCTGATCGGATGACGACAATGACACAGTTACCCGAATACACTACTCGTCCAAACGTCGCCGTTCAAAGTGTTACAACAGCATTAACTAGCAAGACATTTTTAAACGGTATTTCGCGAGTGAAGAGTTCTAAACGTCATACACAAACACACGCACGAATAACACATTTATATATGCAAATACGCTAACATCGGATGGTTGTTAGATGCATTTCCTCCCAGGATCCGATGTTCAATTCCAACTGTCTATGTCCAGTCGCTCTTTAAACCATCGGCCTTTGATATTCAAACTGTCGATACATTTCATAAAATATAAGACAATACTTTGCAATTAGGTTTGCAACATTTTATGTTTAACAAAATACTTTTATTGCTGACTACATGTGTAATTGCAAGCTATTACCTAGTTATTCCCTAACGGTTCAATGTGTTTTCTAATCAGGTTTCATTTAGGCCCATCGCCAGTAGCTATAGTTACCTAGTGTACATATATTCCGGCTACTTTCCACCACAGAAACACGAAAGTTTGATTCACTTAGTGTTTATGTCACGGGTCATACTATCTTGCTACGCGTAACTAATCGAATTTTCTCGCAATACACATTTCCACTTCGCACTGAGAACCATTACTATTTCAGGAATTTGAACAATTCCCCGTGGCAGCGCTG
>JAODUO010001128.1:217500-232500 GCA_025642075.2 Ridgeia piscesae | reverse complement strand
GCGTGGTGCGGTGGTGCGTGGTGCGTGTGCGTGAGTGCGTGAGTGCGTGAGTGCGTGAGTGCGTGAGTGCGTGAGTGCGTGAGTGCGTGTGTGCGTGAGTGCGTGAGTGCGTGAGTGCGTGTGTGCTTCTTCCATCCTCCGAGTCCTAGGAATGGCGACAGTGTCGACTTTGCTAACAGTCCAATCAGGCCACTTATGGCCAAGGAAAGAAGACCGTAGCTAAGACATAGTTTATTCCTTCTTGCATATTCTACGCCGCGTATTATCCAGGTCGAAGTGATCGCCTTAATTTCGCTTCCTGTGACCACCTCTCCCTGTGATTGTGTCGGCCACCTTGACGGAAGTGTTTGTCATTTGGCCTCCTCAGCGACTACCTGTTCGTCGTTGGCCGCTGACTTCCGTCACTCTCGAAATAGACCTCCTTAATACCGCCACATGCGTTTTCAAACATGATCTCACAACGTGAATAATTGTGACGAATGGCGCAGCGGTTAAGAGCGACAGCTTCGGCAATATGTTCCATTGATTAATTAGTACTCGTTAATTCTCGTCACAGCGTGCGTGATTTCGAGCTGGAGACAGCTTATAGACAATATAACTCGTGCTCAAGTTTTGACGCCACGACGGATGACCTTTCCACGTCTGATTATGTTTTCACGTGATACAAACACATTTAAATCGTGTTCCAATCATTCCAGTCTGTTTCACCCCGAATGGTAAATGTCGTTGCGTCATTGTCAATACTCATGACTGTTTTCCCATTAAAACAGAAACGTACGAAAGCAGAGTTTAAAAAATTACATTTCACATTTCAGTAACGAACACGATTGCTTAACTAGTAGAGATTATACATATATATATATATATATATATATATATATATATATATATTATATATATATATATATATATATATATATATATACACCTACACAACACAGTCCCGGGGGATAGAATAGCCAGCAGTCTGCATACAAAGATAAATTATTCCAATGAGCTCAGTCGAAATGTTGTTTGAATGTGTATTGGTAAATGCAATGATAGTACACATCAACCACTTATGACACCGGCCTATTTGATTGTAGGCGACGTATGTTGGATTACCACGTGCGTGACCTATGACATTCCCATTTCGTCACGTGTGCACCCCATGACACGTATCGGTAGTTATGTGTCGGCGTAGGAACTCATCATGACCCATGACATTTTCAACCGCACTAGTGAAAATAACGAAGCCATCGGTACTGGGTTTATCAGCAAAACGATATGTTATTGAGTAGAGGTGTTGCTGTATTATGCTATCTCGCAGACGTTGAGTAAATAAATGCATTCTCCCCTCTCTCTCTCTCTCTCTCTCTCTCTCTCTCTCTCTCTCTCTCTCCCTCCCTCCCCCTCTCTCTCTCCCTTTCTCGCTTTCTCTCTTTCTCCCTCTCTTTCCCCCTCCTTCCCTCCCCACCTCTCTCTCCCCCCTCTCTCTCGGGTCTTGTTTGTTCTCTTAGATACCGGAATCGTCGCTAAGCGGAATGTATTTACGCGTTCAAATAACCGAGCTGTTGTCAAACTATATATCAAATGAAAATCATATTAGAACCAGCGACAAATAATGAGTGTCTGTATGGCGTATCACAATTGATATAGTCGATAATAAAACACTGCTAATGTTTAATTCCATCGTGACTGTTATTTCCCCTGCTGAATTAAAACGCCTTGTTACGCAATCACGCAACTACAAACGTCGCTAACGTCCATATATTCACGACTAGACATTTGTGTCAGGTTTATAGAAGAGCAAGCATCATTCAGGATGAATGCTAAAGTCAACTTAAAATGTAGTGCTGTTTTAATAACAAAGCTACTTCTGGTATATATATATATATATATATATATATATATATATATATATATATATATATATATATATATATATATGTTTGTGTGTATTGACATATGTGTACTAAATATAAATACATCAATTAAGAGAACTGTGTCATATTACAACGAGGCCTAGAATCGACGTATACTTCAAAACAAATGTTATAACATCTTCTTACGAAAGACCAGTGTCACAGTCGTATCGTAAAGTAAAAAACAAAAGAGAAGCAAGTTCTTATGTAGCGCTGAACCAAATCCTTAAGACTGTAAGTTCTTGTGTAGCGCTATACCCAATCCTTATGTAGCGCGCAATAGATCAGGAGTAGAGGTTCGGACTCTCGACTACGAGAATCTGGGTTCGAATCCTGTGCTGAGGTGTTAAAACGTTGGGCAAGTTTCTTTTCACTCTACATTGCTCCAGTTCACTCAGCTATATAAATGAGTACCTGGCTATAGACCGTGGTGGATATGTGTACGAGCAGACTTCGCGCATCAATTGTAGCATATGGTTGGATGCTTCCCAGAGAAGCCGAAATGGTGTCTGAGTGAACGGTCAGGGAAGTAAAGTGTAAAGCCCTTTGAACGGTCCTGAGGACTGGATACTGCGCTATATATGAACTTGCCTTTTAAGACTACAAGTTCTTATATAGCGCTGTACCCAATCATTCGGACTGCTCAAGTAGCTTTATAAGTCACTCTCGGTCAAACCTGTTCAATCGCACATCAGCTAAACTCATGAGGGAGATTTCAGGCTCGTCGCAATTTTTGCGCAGCTGTAATCACGCATTGCGATCGCGTACAATAGCCCGGATCTAGTTGTCAGTAGGCCCTATCTGTTCCACCAACAGCCCATGCAGACATTGGCTGTATAAGCGTCATCTCTAGACAGTTAGCTCTTTCTGCGTCTGTACGTGCAAAATTTTCGGCCGTTCCGTATTGTTGAATACTACTATCCTTTTTAAAATATGTGGTACAATGCTGTCCTCGCAAATTAAGAAAAGCAGACTAGTAATTCTGCTGATAAACGACGTGGAATTGTTATGTTTTACCCTCCTCTTTTACCCGCGGTTTCCCCGAACGGTTTTGTTTTTGTATGACGCGATTCTCGTAAACGCCTCCATTGCACCCCTGTGCCGGAAGTCACGTGCGCTTCGTGTCCTCCTCGTTTTTCCAACACATGTCAGTTTTTCCGCAGTCCTTGTTGTTGAGTTTATTCTTGCCACAACATAACCACAGCTAGTTGAGAACTCCTCCCCGCAACATAGAGAGGCCACATGGCAGTGTAGCCTTTCGTTTGTGTTGTGAACGGATGGCAAGATGTATAACCGTGCTCGCGCATGCGTGAATTTATCGCTGAGGGAACATAAAACAAATCAGGAAGTGCGACAGCTAGCGGGAGTGGAGGGAATAGAAAAGAAACTGACAGATGCCCGGCTTCACCACATAGAGATAAACCAAAAACCGAAAATATTCTGCAGAATTACCTGTCTCTGGGGAGAGAAAAAGTGGAAGAGAGTGTAAAGAAAGACACGGAGTTGAGGTGCTGAAAGAGGAAGACATGAATGACCGGAACAAGTGGTGACACTCCAGGCTGACCTCGCGAGTGAACGTGACAGGAAGAAGAATGGAGGTTGAGACAAATGTCTGATCACTTCAGCATTTATGCTGGAATGATCAACCGTCCCTCTGTCAATTATGTTAGTAGGTGTGGAGAAGATGAACGGATCTTTATTATATATGTATTATACGTGTGTGTCCATCGTTGCATGTGTGTGTATATATATATATATATATATATATATATATATATATATATATATATATATATGTGTGTGTGTGTGTGTGTGTGTGTTGTGTGTGTGTGTGTGTGTGTGTGTGTGTGTGTGTGTGTGTGTGTGTGTGTGTGTGTGTGTGTGTGTGTGTGTGTGTGTGTGTGTGTGTGTGTGTGTGTGTGTGTGTGTGTGTGTGTGTGCGCGCGCGTATGCACACGAATATGAATGCACACTGGCGTACACACGTGTATACGCCTGATCACGCAGGCGTAAGTTTACATGCCTTTGTCTTTAGACATCGGTAGGTGTCTGCGCACGTTCTCGCGTGACAATATCAGTACACCTCGTACAATATTTTTATTTGTTCTGCGCTCGGCGTGGCGTTGCTATGACAACATGTAAATAAGCGCGTGCGAAGTGACCGAAGCAGCACAGTGTTCGCTCTCTAACCGGGTGTCGGTGGGCCACTGTCGGCAACAGGCGGTGCGGAATCAATAACACATTTCGCGACAATCGCCGACAATGATAACGATAATCTACACGACTCGGACCAGTGCAGTTATACTCCACTGCCGCCATTACGCGCGCGGCAGTTCCTGCCTGTTAAGTCGCTCAGCAGCGACTGCTTGAGGCGATAAAACGAAGCGGTCCAAGGACGATGACTGTCAAGTGATCATTAACTTCGTTACCAATGTTACGCGTCATTACGCCAGCGGCTTCTGGTCACGAGTGCAGTCACGCTAGTCATCCGGAACGTAATGTATCCTCGAACAAGTGTATTCTACCCCATCACCCAGTCCCCAAAGAACCCCATTGCCCGCGCAGTTGGACGTAAATACAGGCTGAATTATTCGAAATAACTGCGCGAATATGGGCTGTATTATTCGAAATAACTGCATGAATATGGGTTGTATTATTCGAAATAATTACGTGAATATGGGCTGTGTTATTCGAAATACTTGCGTGAATACGGGCTGATTTATTCGATATAACTGCGTGAATATGGGCTGTATTTTTCGAAATAACTGCGTGAACATGGGCTGTATTATTTGAAATAACTGCATGAATATGGGCTGTATTATTATAAATAACTGCATGAATATGGGCTGTATTATTCGATATAACTGCGTGAATACGGGCTGAATTATTCGAAATAACTGCGTGAATATGGGCTGTGTTATTCGAAATAACTGCGTGAATACAGGCTGAATTATTCGAAATAACTGCATGAATATGGGCTGTATTATTCGAAATAACTGCATGAATACGGGCTGTATTATTCGAAATAACTGCATGAATATGGGCTGTATTATTCGAAATAACTGCATGAATATGGGCTGTATTATTCGAAATAACTGCATGAATACGGGCTGTATTATTCGAAATAACTGCATGAATATGGGCTGTATTATTCAAAATAACTGCATGAATACGGGCTGTATTATTCGAAATAACTGCATGAATATGGGCTGTATTATTCGAAATAACTGCATGAATATGGGCTGTATTATTCGAAATAACTGCATGAATATGGGCTGTATTATTCGAAATAACTGCATGAATATGGGCTGTATTATTTGAAATAACTGCGCCGACAGTTATCTTCGTCACGCGCCTAGTTCAATGCGGTCATGACACAAAGAAAAGCTTGCGCACGTTCTGTCAATATATACAGCAATCCGGTTACCACGACCAACATAAACAATGCGAATTATGCATATTGTATTTAATCTGTACACTTGACACTAAATCCTCATTAGCTCGCACGAATTCGAACCGTATAGATACACATAATTCCTAATCTTAGCATTATACGTAACGTAATATCGCGACTATCTGGGCTCTTACGCACAGATCCGCAAACAAATCAAATATCTGTCAGTCGTCTGTCGTCTTAAGACTATAATCCCGCAGTCTTTTGTTGTCTCAGGATTACACTTGATAACACTATGAGTACATAAAACGGCAGTCATATTCGAGCCGCATCAAGACCCCGTGTTGGTTTTGGAGCCTCGCAGCACCATTACACGACGAATGTCCCAAAAGTCAACGGACACCTTTACATTTGTCTGCGCTTGAGAAAGAGAAGAGAGAAAGAGGAGAGAGAGAGAGAGGGAGAGATAGAGATAAGGGAGAGAGAGAGAGATAAGGGAGAGAGAGAGAGAGAGAGAGAGAGAGAGAGAGAGAGAGAGAGAGAGAGAGAGAGAGAGAGAGAGAGAGAGAGAGAGAGACAGACAGACAGACAGACAGACAGACAGACAGACAGACAGACAGACAGACACAGACACAGACACAGACACAGACACAGACACAGACACAGACACAGACACAGACACAGACACAGACACAGACACAGACACAGACACAGACACAGACACAGACACAGACACAGACACAGACACAGACACAGACACAGACACAGAAACAGACACAGACACAGACACAGACACAGACACAGACACAGACACAGACACAGACACAGACACAGACACAGACACAGACACAGACACAGACACAGACACAGACACAGACACAGACACAGACACCAGACAGAGAGACAGAGAGACAGAGAGACAGAGAGACAGAGAGACAGAGAGACAGGAGAGACAGAGAGACAGAGAGACAGGGAGACAGAGACAGAGAGACAGAGAGACAGAGAGACAGAGAGACAGAGAGACAGAGAGACAGAGAGACAGAGAGACAGAGAGACGAGAGGGAGAGCGGGGAGAGAAGGGAGAGGGATGGAAGTAAGAGAGAGGGAAGAGGGAGAGGGGGAGAGGGAGGTGTGGGAGGAAGGAGGGACGGGAGAGGGAGGGGACGTAGGGGAGGAAGGGGGGGAGAGAAACCACGCAACCACAATAAATTATTCACTAATACTAATTACTAATAACAACCTAACAGTTTTAAAAAGAACCGTGGTCTACATGCAGCCAACGCCCATTATAGTAGATTCTCTTGCGCTGATTCCAGGAGGGCAGAGAAGTATACAACAAACAGGATTGACTCAACTACTCACGTAGAACGAGAGTTGTCAATTAACTGGGCCTTCTCGGCTGTTTGCCTTTCATTTTGTTCACTGTCCAGAAGCGGCACAACGAATCAAGCTAAACTGGCCAGCGGTCAACGGGCGAGCTGTAACTGTAAATGGCCGTGTAGGACGAGGTCAGTATCTGCCACTGTTCAGGCGGGACACGACGTCTTACGTCAGGATGCAACGTTGTTCAGACGTCCCGTCCTGTCGTCCTTCACGTCATCACTGTGCGCATGCGCGCCTTTTTGAGGCGGGTGACTAAAGTAAAATCTAAATTTTGAGATCATTTTTCTTTAAATTTAAATAATTTCCAGTGAAAATACATGCCAATTTTAAAATAAAACTGTGCAAAAGACTAAAGAAATTATACACTTATCCTACGTTTATTATTCTGTTCGTCGGTCTGGTAATTTGCGAACGAATAACTTAGCCAGTACCATATCAAATACCAAAGAGACGTATGATATACGATATATATGATAACATAAACAGTGTCCATTTTTGCTTTCTTATCAAGAACCATTTAAAAGCTAGGTTACCCCCGAATGCAACTTTACGAATGCGACGGAATTAATCAGTTTCAAACTAACATGTCGGACAGGGACTGGACATGTCCACAGTCCACACGATATTTGAACCGATTATTTATCACCATGTGTGAGAGTTGTGTCCAGGTTGCAATTTTTTTGTATATAACATCTTTACCTGTGTTCGTGTCCTCTAATTACCGTACAACTTGTATTCAATTTCCCCTAGATATGTGAGACAATGTACGCACCAAGATTGACAGCATCCGTTACGGAAGCCACACGTTTAATCGTAGCTAATCTTCTGAGCTCTAGGTCTATGTTTGACTGTCACATCTATCTGCCTACCGCGTCACACTTGTAAATCGAACCCAAGAACACACTGAGCACGTAATGTACACCGTGGTACGCCTGTATTGTGTGAGTACTTGCGTGCGTGCGTACGTATATATATTAATATATATATATATATATATATATATATATATATATATCACATACACATATATAATATATATTAATATATATATATATATATATATATATATATTATATATATATATATATATATATATAGACGATACACAAACGATATATATATATATATATATATATATATATATATATATAATATACTTGATATATATATATATATATATATATATATATATATATATATATATTATGCATACAAAATAATATATATATATATATATATATATATATATATATATCATATATGAATAATTTGACACACATATATATATAATATACATATATGTGTAACTGTGACATCATATATATATATATATATATATATATATATATATATATATGCTGTCGTTCGTCTAGCTTCAGTCTCGATTTCAGCCTCGATTCACGAAAATCGAACTTGTCTATTATATTTAATTAAACAGCATCAGCCCCACTCGCGCGTGCACACAATACTTAATCAACTATCAACTCTAGCAATTTATATTAAGTGAGCTTTGATGTCATCGCGCATTTCCATATTGCAATTAAACATATCAAAGCGATGAACAAACGTCCAGTAGCGGAGTCTTTCCTTTCTACGTTGTCGTCAATGTTTCAGTTTAATTAAAGCACATAGATCTCTAAACGACAAGTGCGGTAGAACAGCGAGGTAATGAAACAATCCCGATTGATTCTCATCCCGTCAGCCTCCGTAGCTTTGTATCACTGTCACGTCGTTGGCACGGCTAGAGTATCGGCCCGTTTTTATAACAAATAAACATGGCGGCCTGCGCAATAAAATCTAAAGACGACGCACGTTTTTAATATTGCCATATATGTAAATGATGCGGCGGTGAAATACTGACGCACCGGTTGCGAGGAAGAGATTGGCCATGTTGGCCATGCTGTATGCTGTAGACGGCGCTCTGCTATTAACATGGTCTTCGTCTCCCATTGCGACAGATGTCCTCGCAATGGCCTCTTAATTATACCATGCTAAGCTGCATTCTTACGATACCTCGTCCAGGCGTGCGCGTGACTGAGTCGACTCGGTCTAAAAGCCAAGTAATGCGGGCCATCGATTAAGGTACAATCACAAGCCGTGATGCAATCCTTGTCGTCAGAATGCAGCAGCACAATACTTATTCTGTAAGAGCACGCTTCACCTGCACTCAGCCAAGGACGAGTGTGTTCTGTAGTATCGCAGATACCTTCATTGTGTATTCTTTATCATTATGTAATACCCTAACTCAGGGCAGGTTCAACCGTAGGGTGAGCATCTTTGCTCGATGAAGCGCCAGTTCACCTGGCAGTATAAACAAACATCTCACGACGGTACGTCCACCTCGTGAGTTATTTGCTAAGCGCGTTCATCCGCGATTAGCTGCTTGGTTGTTCAAGCACGAGGACACGTATCTTCATTAGCACACGTGTAAACGTAAACGCATTCCCACCCAATACTACTCCAGTTTAACAAGCTTGATTCACGAACGACTCGGGTTATTGTTTATGTTATTTAAAACGGCAATATGGCACGGCACCTATTTCCAGAAGAAAAACGCCGCGGATTTGTTGTAAGCGTGATACCCACTATCAAACTGTACATAGCTTACTATTAATGTACACGATAAACCGACGCCAGTTTTAGTGCCTGCGAGAGAGACCAGTCGGCCACTTAAAGCGTTCGTTTAAACGTAGAGCTCCGTCTATGTGGAATCGTGACGATCAGTACAACGCAGTCGATGTTTGTTTTTGTGTCTAAATATAGACATGGGATCACAGTAATATATAAATCCTTGCGTCAACTTTCATCAGCAGATGATGCTTTTACGTCGAGTAGCGACTTTATCCCTTGGTAAACGAGACGTTATTATTGTGGTAGACCTGTAGGTCCTTAAGAGTCTGTATGTGTGTGGTTTAGGTGATGACGTGTGTTACTCGTTACACAATATTTAACAATATTGCCACCTAGAGAATCAACTCTAGATGGCAGGTGGACAAGGAATCTCTTTGGCTTGTTGAGAGTTCAACATATCTACCTAAATGTGTCCCGCCCTTCTTAGGTATATGTCAATGTTATGTTTAAACATGTTAACACTATTAGAACCTACATAATCCGCTGATAATTTGTTCCATTCATTCACTGTTCTTTGTGGAAATTAGACTTACTAATATCTAGTCTACACTGCTTCTTTGCTAATGTAACTTCACCGGGGCAGACAACATTGTATTGTGTACTGGAGATGAGGTTTATGACTTGTTGTTAAAGTCGGAAAAGAGTATTATTTGCAGCAGTGATGGTGTCTGAGTAAGTAGCGAACAACTACGTACCGATGAGTTGTAGTTGTTCTGACAGGAACCGCTCACTCATACACTTCGAATACGGCTAGCACCACAACAACACACACGCACTCACGCACACGCACGTACGCACACACACACACACACACACACACACACACACACACCACACACACACACACACACACAACACACACACACACACTCACACACACACACACAACACACACACAACACACACACAACACACACACACACACACATCACACACACACACACACACACACACACACACACACACACACACACACACAACACACACACACACACACACACACACACACACACACACACACACACACACACACTACACACACACACACACACACACACACACACACACACACACACACACACACACACACACACACACACACACACACACACACACACACAAACTGATACGTATGAACTCAGGATCCATCGCTACACCGGGTTCTGTCTTTCCTCAAGTATCTTACCAACGAATGTGTTGTTAGTGCGTTAATCGAGAAGCACGAGAGAAACCTCGGCGCACAGATTTATGAGAGAAAACATTGAACGTTTAATTCATTTCCCGGCTTTACAGCTCGCGCGGTTTTTTATAGGGAGAATGTGATATATGCCGGCTGTGCAGTAATGGTCTGCGTCCATAGAAAAACAAGCATTTCAAAGACCCTGGCAAAAGTACGATTGGTGGGGATTGGCTGCCACGTCTAATGATAAAGCGCGAGATCGTGGTCTGCAGGACAAATGTCAATATATCACTACAGATTCATTACTTATGATTCTACAGATGATTGACTACTGTTGATAATTTCTGGTTTTAATTATTCTGTATAGGACAGAGGCACTACTGGAAACGCAAGACACGTGGGACAGCGCAATAACCCACGCATCATGCGTAGATCGGTAGAAAATACGAGTTTGCCTACGGCTGCATTCCAGTTAGCGCCGACTTAGTCAGATAAACTTAAAGGACTTAATAAGGAGTGGTAGGGCCTAGGCTAATTAGTACAGAATCCAACTATGGTCAATGGCAGGTCGCGTTTATAGAAACGGCACCAATATTGACGCCGCGACACCAGAAATCAACAACAGGTGTTGCAATTAACGGCCATTAAGCATACAAGGCGAATAGATTAATGACTTTTTAAGTTTTGGCGCAATGAAGGGTAGGGCCTAATGGCTGGTAGTGTTGGTCGACTGGATGGATACACGTCGACACTATTATTCCGAACGGCACAAATTTCATTACCCGTTATTAGGACGACTTGCGCCTGTCAGACGTCAGAACAGCCGCGTCTATTCACCGTTATACTTAAACGTTAAAGTCGGCAACATTTGTGGTCGATTGAACTAGGATAAACCCGCTGACCGTGTTAAAGGGAGCACTTACCTTAAGACGCGGAAGAAGAACGCCTAATGTCACGTGTACTGCTTTCGCGTTTGCTGCCACTCAATCGACTGCGCCGGTTGAAGGTATCGTTTGAAACGGTGAATGGCGCGAAGTCAGTCCGCAAAGTCTCGTTATCGGTGATTGTAGCGCGCGTCACCATGACGAAGACGAGACGCTAACGCCACTGGCCACAACGTTGCTGGCACCGTCGACCGCCGTCCATCCACCCTCCCCCCGGCTGCAATCACGTGACACTGGCTGCACGCATTTCAAAACAATGACTGCCCGCGATTATAAGCGAAGCTCGCTGTGGCGGACCACAAGCGGACGACTGCCGTGAGAGTCAACAGGCTGCACTTAGAGGTATCGACACTCGCCTCGACCACAGAACGTGTCCACAAACCATCGGCAGCCAACTAAACACAGTCGCTAAATGGTATTTGTCTCCCTGGCTTTGAATACTGACTATAGTGTAATTAATAGAGTTCACGTGGCACGTTATAAATTATATTTTGAGCAAAGGTACATCAGTAGTATTAGTTTCACATAATGAGTGGGTGTTCATTGGAATTAAATCGAGGCCTACTAGTTTCTAATATCACTAATAAAGTAACCAATGACAATAAATACAATGGCAGAATTATATAGATAGATATTTTCACGGTCAAGGAAGAGAGAAGGACTATATGACATGGAGTTACATTAGCAAAGAAGCAGTGTAGACTAGATATTAGAACATTTTCACAAAGAACAGTAAACGAATGGAACAGATTATCAGCTGATTGTGTAGGTGCTAGTAGTGTTAATATATTTAAAAATAAAATCGACATATACCTAAGACGGGCGGGCTTAGATAGATAGGTTGGACTCTCGATAAGCCAATTGGCATCCTAGTCCACCTGCCATCTAGAGTTGAATCTCTAAGTGGCAATCTTGTTCAATCTTGTTAAATCTAAATCTTATTTAAAAAACCTGTAAACTGTTTAATGAATATAATCTCATTGGACTTTACGTAACGTTTTCCGAACAAGGCTATCATTTTTATTATTAAAATTCAATAAGCCCAAATATCAATCAATTATGCCACTGTCGGACGTCTAGGTCAGGCAAAATTGCAACATGGTTTATTTATTTTAGGTGAACAACCCCTGCAGAATTAATAACTCTTTATTTCAGCCAGCATCGGTCCTCGTTTTAAAACCACTGATTTTGTCTTGGTCATAATTTTTATAAAGGGCCGCGGGGCCGCGAATCAGGGATGTCTGGAGAATTGTGAGATTGTCGAAACGTGACTCCATCCCAATCGCGTTGTGAGATCGGGACCGATTGTAGGCGTTAGGTTGTCGCGCTTACATGTGTGTGTGTGTGTGTGTGTGTGTGTGTGTGTGTGTGTGTGTGTGTGTGTGTGTGTGTGTGTGTGTGTGTGTGTGTGTGTGTGTGTGTGTGTGTGTGTGTGTGTGTGTGTGTGTGTGTGTGTGTGTGTGTGTGTGTGTGTGTGTGTGTGTGTGTGTGTGTGTGTGTGTGTGTGTGTGTGTGTGTGTGTGTGTTGTGTGTGTGTGTGTGTGTTGTGTGTGTGTTGTGTGTGTTGTGTGTGTGTGTGTGTGTGTGTGTGTGTGTGTGTGTGTGTGTGTGTGTGTGTGTGTGTGTGTGTGTGTGTGTGTGTGTGTGTGTGTGTGTGTGTGTGTGTGTGTGTGTGTGTGTGTGTGTGTGTGTGTGTGTGCAACATCCTTATTACCGTTAAGCTAAGCAACTTAAATGGGTATTTGATGTGTACTATTAAATGCACCGGTCTGAATAGCGCAGACCACAATATCTACATTACCCTCATTCCTATTACAGTTCACACTTAATTTCTGACGCTGTGATTTGGGTCAGTTCTGGTCACGTGATGCACGATTCCACGAAAGATGGACGTATCGGAAAAACAGACCGCAGTAGAGCAAAGAACGACGCATTCAGTTCTTAGTTAGCTGTGTAATGCTTTTTGGTGCCCGGCAGTCAGGTGACTATGTCAATGCAATATCGCAGTGCAACGTCGTTGGTACATTTGCCATGTTTTCATAAGGTTACAATCGCTCACCTAACGTATTCTTATATTGCATGTTTAGTTATAATAGACACCTCTATATATACTCAGTACAGCTATGCGGTGTCAAACAAATTTGGATTGATTCGTAAAAATAAAGCATATATATATATATATATATATATATATATATATATATATACATACATATATATATATATATATATATATATATATATATATATATATATAATACGATTATAACATAATAATAAAGCATATATATATATAATATATATATATATATATATATATATATATATATGCTTTTATTATTATACTAATCAATCAACGTATCGAGGTCATATATATATATATATATATATATATATATATTATTATTATATATATATATATATATATATATATATATATATATATATATATATATATATATATATATATATGTTGTGGTGTTCTGTGTATATATTCAAAGAAAGGCTTTATATATATATATATATATATATATTGTGTATATTATATATACATGTATATTATATATATATATATATATATATATATATATATATATATATATATATATATATTGTGTGTGTATATGTATATGTATATGTATATGTATATGTATATGTATATGTATATGTATATGTATATGTATATGTATATGTATATGTATATGTATATATATATATATATATATATATATATATATATATATATATATATATATATAATATATTGTGGTGTTCTATGTATAATTAAAAATTATGTTATATATTCATATATATATATATATATATATATATATATATATATATATATATATGTATATTATCTATATATAAGTACATTGTTGTGGTGGCCCACATGTACCGGTGTCCAGACTTGAAACCACGTCACAAACATTACAAATTTGCCAATTAAAAGACGAGTCCATTTCGATTAATGTGGAGAGTGATCACAAATAATATATCAATTGCATTTGCAATCAAAAGTAAAATAAAATACACTTTCACTTACTTGTCATGGGAATGTATTAAAAACTAATCTCTCACTGTAGAATTAGCGCTGCCAATTGGAGTAAACCAACAGACGCCAATGCGTGTGGTCGGTCGTGTTAAAATATAACGTATGGATAAATCAACATTTGGCAAATGAAACGGGTGGTGGCTTTGGTACTGTGGACAAAGAGGGATATTCTACTGTTGTCCAATTTCAAGAAGACCGTTGTTGACCGTGGTCTTATTTTCAGGCCTCCCCAAATAGTACATTGGCCTACTTATACCATTCCCGTTAGTCTAAGGCGAGTGTGAAGCTTTTAATAGAACATTTAACAGAGCGTGGCTTTATTCTGACCCTTTGAGCTACTGAGAGTCATTCACGTGAGCCATGCGACCGGTCTTGTTGTGTTTGGAGTGAATAGTTCAACCAAGACAGAAGTCTGTAGACACGATTCGATAGTCGTCGTGCTAACTGGTAATGACGTCAGACCCGACGGAATCAGCGTCAAGTATCGCCGAGGCCAGACCACACGGTGG